>PVJN01056485.1:0-12758 GCA_004026805.1 Lasiurus borealis | reverse complement strand
CCTGCCTGCCTGATCACCCCTAACTGCCCTCCCCTGCTGGCCTGATCTCAACCCCAACTGCTCTCCCCTGCCAGCCTGATCTTGCCCCCAACTGCTCTCCCCTGCCAGCCTGATCTCACCCACAACTGCCCTCCCTTGAGGGCCTGATCTCATCTCCAACTGCCCTCCTCTGTCCTGGCCTGGTTGCCCCCAACAGTCCTCCTCTGCTGGCCTGATCATCCCTAATGGCCTCTGCCTTGGGCCCCACCAGACCATGGTTTTGTCCAGAAGGAAGTTGGATGTCCAGAAGATGGCCGGTCGACAGGGTCTAATTAGTATATTACTCTTTTAGTAGTATAGATTAGCCCACTTCAGAAACCTGGAATTTATTATTTCAATTCTTGCTTTCCACTTCCAGATATCATACTTTCCAAATAGCTCCAGCATATGTCACCTGCTCTCTTTCTCCACTGTTGCTGTTCTAATTTAGGCCTTGGCTGCACCAGATAATATGTTACATTACAGGCCATCAGCTCCATCTACAATGTGAAATTAAAATGGGAAAAAAAATTGCATCATTAGTTTATTATGCTAGAGTTACTGAGATCATCAAAATGGTCCAAAACAAAGACATCTGCTGTTAAAGAGTATATGCCAGGACTCAAAACAATATTGTCTTAAGCTGATAATTACCTGGGATGCTGAATTAATTTTTTTTAGCCCCTAATTTGGTGTCTAGTGACTTAAGTATCTGGCTGTTAGAGAAAATCCCATTACTATTTGGCAAACAATTTCAGACTGGATTGATTAGCCATGAAATGAATGCAAGTGATTTGCACAGCTTAAATATGCACTTAATAGTTTAAATATAAAATGACATTGACAGCTTTGCGTATAGTGCTGATATTCTAAACTGAGCAATTCACTAACATCTATCAACATAATCTTTATATATTACATTACCAGTCCATTTTTTCCCTTATAACTCCAAGATTTCCCATTTTTATCTTGGCTATCTTCCTAAACTCTTCATTCTGACACCTTTCAGAGCCAAGGACTGTACCAAACACAAGCTACGCTACAATGACCATTGCAGCTTTATTGCTGATTCTATTATTCTACTCCAATATTTATCATTGAAATGGAGACAAGTTTGGTTGAAAAGAACAAAACCCAAGACCACAGTATACAATTCGAAAAGAAATGCAGCCCTGGACAGTATGGTTGGGCACCATCCTGAACACTGAAAGGTTACTGGTTCAATTTCTGGTCAGGGCACATGCCAGTATCTAGGGCTCACAGTGGGGGTTGTGCAGGAGGCAGCCAATCAATGTGCTCTCACATCAACGTTTCTTCCTCTCTATCTCTCTTACTCTCTTTTAAAAAAAAGTAAGAAAGAATGTGATAATAAAAAAGAAAATAGCCCTGACCAGTTTTGCTCAGTGGATAGAGAATCGGCCTGCAGACTGAAGGGTCATGGGTTCAATTTCAGTCAAGGGATATACCTTAGTTGTGGGCATATCCCCAGTGGGAGTTGTGCAGGAGGCAGCTGATTGAAGTTTCTCTCTCATTGATGTTTCTAACTCTCTATCCTTCTCCCTTCCTCACTATAAAATATCAATAAAATATATTTTAAAAAAAAGAAAGTAAATGCAAAAAATCTTGATTTTACATGGATTGAGAGTTATTAAAATAAGAAGTTTCTTTAGAATAATTGGGAGGGCCTAATTATAGTATAAATAACCATTATACCTCTAACTTTCTATTGCAGTTTATTATAGTCTATATCTCTATGTAATCTCCTTTATTTCTTATCTATTCTCTATTCCCATTGTTACTCTCCCAGTTAACACTCTCATATCTCTAGTCTGGATTTTTTTTAACAGCTCTTCCAATATAAAAACTTTAAATGTGCCGAAACCGGTTTGGCTCAGTGGAGAGAGTATCGGACTGCGCATTGAAAAGTCCCAGGTTCGATTCCGGTCAAGGGCATGTATCCTAGTTGCAGGCACATCCCCTGTAAGGGGTATGCAGGAGGCGGCTGATCGATGTCTCTCATCAATGTTTCTAACTCTCTATCCCTCTCCCTCTCAGTAAAAAAATCAATAAAATATATATTTTTAAACAAACAACTTTAAATGTATTCATAGCTGCCAGAGCCATCTTGTGATCTTTTTAAAATCTATATCTAAATATGTCTTTGTTGTTGTTGTTGTTTGTTTTTGTTTGTTTGGTTTTTTTTTTTTGGTCAAACTCTTTCAATGGTCTGCAGTGCTCAGAGAATAAAGTACAAGTTTTTGACAGCTGCATACAGAACCTTGTTGTTGTTGTTTATCCACATCCCACGACATTTTTTCCATGATTTTTAGAGAAAGAATAAAGGGGAAAGAAGGAGGGAAAAAGGCAGAGAGGGAGGGAGGGAGAGAGAATGAGAGAGAGAAACATCTATGTGAGAGAGACACATTGATTGTTTGCCTCCTGCACACACCCTGATCCGGGCTGGGGATCAACCTGCAACTCAGGAATGTGCCCTTTACTGGGAATCAAACCCACGACCATTCAGTGTGCAGGCTGATGTTCTAACTGATAAGGCATGCTGGCCAGAATCATTTTTTGACATGGTTCCACCTTATCGTCCAGCATTCCCTTTGGTCACTTTTGCACTGACAGACCTTGCTACACTCCTGGGTATACAAATGCGCTGCACTGTGCCATGTCTTTATGACACTACTTACACAAGTCCCACTACTAAAAGGTCCTTGACTCTATTCCCATATAGCAACCTCTCTCAGCCCCTAGAGTCAAATGTTACCCAGTGGCCTCTTACTCTGAAGAATCTTCTCTTCACTGTCCAAGTGAAATTAACCATGCCCTCTTTTAAGCCAGGACCCTGATGCTAACATGTCTCTGTTGATGCACTGAATCCTACCAAGTCATATATGCTTCTTCACATGTCTCATTTTCCATTAAACTCAGAGCTTGAAAAGAAGGCCCATATCTTGTCCATTTTTTAAAAATCTCTAATGACTTTAGTATCTAACCATAATAATAATAAATACCAGTTATTGTACACTAGAATTAACCTGAATGCATTTAGGTGCTAATATAACTTCTTCTTTCATTTAATTCTCATAATACCTTTATGAAGTGGGTAATATTATTAGCCCCATTTTACAGGTAAGAAAAATAAGCACAAAGTAGGCGTTCAATAAATGTTAAAGAATATTGTTGTTTTTTAAAAAATTTAACATAGCCAAATCATTATTCCTGCTGAGGACTCTTGGGTACTATTTTAACTGGGAGGTGAGGCCTTGGTGCAGGTGTACAATGTCATAGGTACAGCCACAGTGCTTTAGTTTGGGAAGACCTAGACTATTTGGCATTCTGAATTCAACTCCACATTCATTGTATTTCAAGATTAATTGCTTTGTTTTGTGTTTGTTATCACATGCAATACTGGCTTTGTAAATCATTTCCTCCTTCCCTGATCTCACTTATACCTAACCTTTATCTAGATAATCATGGGTACTAGTATTACTTGAATGTTTCCTTATAATGTCAGATACGAAGATAAGGTTGCCAGACCTGGGAAGAAAAAATGTCCAGTGGACAGTTCCTGTGCTAATTTAACATTTATCTGGTTTAGATCCTGTCTCCAGCAAGTCTCACTACTAAAACAGATTAGAAAGTTATCCCAGATTGTAAGAAACAGTTGTTCTGTGGAACTATAGTTTTGTAATTCTTTAGCTACATCACTGCACATGAACTTAGATTGTTAAGTGACATGGGTTATTTCCAAAAAACATTTCATTTTAACAACTCCAATATTCTGAGTTCACATGCATAATAAATGGGGGAGTTTGGGGCTGGGTGGAAGACAAGAGGCTGAGGTATGCATAGTCCAAGGATTGGTGTCAAATCACACAGTTTGTTTCTACCTTCCCACCAGAAAGTTGGCCTTGCTAGAGAGGTAGAAAAGTGTTACAAGCAACACCTTCAATTTCTAGACTAATTCATTAGAAACACCCACAACTCATATTAAAAATCCCAGAAGGATGAGCTCAGTAACAATATAGTCAGCCTCCCAAGTAGAAACCACTCCTCACCTGCCATAAATGGGTGAGAAGAAAATAGAAGGAAGCAGAAAAATAGAGTAATGGGACCCAACAATTTGAACATCTGGTTCTTTGGGGCGAGAGTCATGCCTATTTATTGTCCTTACTTTGTATTTAAGGCATTCTGTCATTACAAACACAGTGACAGAAAAGTGAAAGACCACTTCCCCAGGGTAATGAGAAAGTACAGCCCAGTGAAGCTGGGCACATGCCCACATGCGAATAATATAAACTCTGGATTGCTTTGCTTCTATTCTTTTCAATTCTCTCAGCGTCCCTCGCTCCTGGACCCTGCTGCCTCTTAAATGCTTACTCTCTGTGTATGTCAGACCCAGGTCCCTCAGAGAAAAGATCTTTCCAGTTCCATGAGTCAAAATAGTCCTTGTATAACCCAAGACAGTGCTCTGATGGCTGTGCTAGCTTAGTGGCCTTCAGTCTCCAGTGCTTGGCCTCTCAACGGCCAGCACCCAACACCTCTTTGTTGGAGGGCTGGGCCAGACTGCCTGAGACCAGCTTTTGCTGCATGTATGAAGAGCAGACTTCGCCTGGGAATTTATAACCCTTCAGGTCAGCCCTTAGCCAATGACTGATAAACATGGGAGTATAATTACCCAGCTCCCTCACCCCTGATGGGATTGTCTGTGATGCAATCTACTTGTCTCCAAACTTCTCCACAGAATTGTAGCAAGTTACCTCTACAGTGCTTTGCTTGCCATCCCAAGCTTGTTGGTCTTACTTTCCTTCCCTGTCCCCTGTTCCCACGACTCTGTTTTTTTTTTTCCCTTTCTGGGAATACTTATCTCAAAAGTCCTGTGACAGATAAACTCTAGATTGGACCTGCCTATTGTTTTCACCAGAGCACTTTCACACAAATCATCTAGGGCCTGATTCTAGGGAACCCATCTCAGAAAAAGCCGTTT
This sequence comes from Lasiurus borealis, assembly GCA_004026805.1. Lineage (NCBI taxonomy): Eukaryota > Metazoa > Chordata > Mammalia > Chiroptera > Vespertilionidae > Lasiurus > Lasiurus borealis. The sequence continues at coordinate 7,744 of PVJN01056485.1, read as the reverse complement.
CATAGTCTGTCATGACACATGGAGACGGGCCATCTTTGAGACAGGACCCACCCTTGATCGAATCAGATGTGATGGGAGTTACAGGGTCCTGTGGAAGAGAGCATCATCATTTGTACAGACCCTTCCTCAGAGGCTTTGACATGGTAGCCTCTCTGAGCATGGGAAGCAGAAGTCTAGAACCAGAGATATCTCCTAAGACTATACTCAGATTCATTAAGTATGGCAAGATAATAAAGGCAACAATTATAAACTATATATGTTATATTGAAGAAACTAAAGTGCACTCTGTACCCTGTATGAAAAGTATGGTGTGTCATTGCAATCATTAGAGCAGTACCTTAAAATACAAAAGACAAAGATGTAAGAAAAAAAACCTGAGAGTATAGCATCAAGAGGGAAAACACACCTACAGATATGCATGTACACACACACACACACACACACTCCAGAAATCAACCCTTCTAAGAGCAATATGAGGTTGAATCACATTTAAGAACCTTAACAGAACTTCCTTAGGCTTTCCATTAACTAAATCACAGGGGAAGTTTGACCACCCATAGGGCAGAAAGATTACAGCTATTTACAAGGTAGCAAGGATACATTTTTATTTATGGTGGCATTCTGTTTTTAATTTTTGAATTATTAGGTATCTATCACTCACTCTGTAAAATGCATAGTGACCTGGCAGGTGATTTACAGCTTAAATTACTTTACTGTAAGGATAATAACACACTAAAAAAATCCTTTAAACTCAATAACTACTTAACTCACACACAATATAAAAATAATTCTTTACCAAAAAAAAAAAAAGCCACACAATGAATAAAATCACCAAACATACAAGGGATCTTTGAAGGAGTTGAGAAAATGAAGGTTCATAAATATTCTACCAAATTTGTTTGTGGTTACTCCACTAATACAGCAGTCTAAACTTTGCCCACAAAAGAAGGGGGTAGTGGAACAGTGTTCTTTAGGCAACAAATGCAGGCTTAAACTTTCATTATTGAAGTATCATCCACTGTGCTAGGAAGATATGGTGCCTGCTCCTTAAGGGTGGTGAGTATGTGCATAATTATAATGCAAAGAAAAACGTGTCAAACATTCTCATTCTAGCTGATGGAATCAAGGCTGGCTTTAAGGAAGAGGTGTATTTGAACTATACTTCAGAGAACAACACTATTTCCAAAAGAGGCAGAGAGTAGGAAGCTGCTTTTCTATGCTTACTGTTTTCACTACCACATGTTAACATAACTTTGTAAATCTTAGCTTCTTTCTCTTTCAGAAAGAGTTTCTGGTTCATCTGTCTCCACATTTATCTTATCTCTATTACTACTTGTACCACTAAATTCAGACTTCCATTATTGTTCCCCTAGACCTTAGCAAGAGTCCTGATCCATTTCTCAATTGATTTATCTAGTCTCCCGTGAAATTGCTACCACTTTCAGACCAATGTCATCCAAACAAGGCTCTGGGCATGTCAGCCTTTCTATTCAAAAACCTCTATGGAGGAAGCCCCATGGCTTTGACAGCCACCACCACAAGCCTTCCCACCTCCGCAGCCTGCCTGGGAGCTGGGAGCTGGATTATGGTGGCCTGACCAGCAGATGCAGCTGCAGGAGTCAGAGCTCCTGCCTCGCCTCTCCCCTTGCTGCCAACCTGCCAGGTGGACTGGAAAACCAGCGCGGCCAGACTACCATGCTTGCCCCTCACAGCTCCCCCAGGGGGTCCAAGCTGTCCTCTTCCAGACCTATGCTGTGGCTAGACACTGCTGGCCAGATGTAGCCAGGATCCCATTCCTTCCTTCTTTCTCTCTGTTGATCATTCCTGCCATACCCACAGCCTGGACCCGGGATGGTGCAGGGGCCTGCAAGAGCTTTGATGCTGCACATTCTCTCTCCTGGGAAGCCACTCCGAGGACCCAGAGTTGGGGAAAGACATGGCCTGAAGGCTTGAAGGCCAGGATCTGTGGTGGCCCAAGCACTGCCTGGCTCCTACTGGATGGGCTCTGCAATGCTAACTGCCCATGCACCCAGCCTGGCATCAGCGGCCTTGCAGAGTGGGCTGTGGGGGTGAGGGAGGACACCTTTGGAGCTGCAACTGCCCCGAAACACCGAGGAACCAGAGGAGCCTGGCTGAAGGGCTGGCTGAAGGGGCAGCTTTGTGGAGAAGGTAGACAACCTGAGGGGCAAGTCCAGTCAGGGTTACGATATGGAGATGACTATGGGCAGCTCCCCACAGATCAGCTCTCCCCTCCTTCCAACATGAGCGGAGGGGGACAGGCCAGGGATGCAACATGCTGGCCCTGCTAACGTGGGCTGGCTGGTGTGGGCAGGAGTGGCCTTCTCCCAAACCTTTCTGCTGCAGTCATAGTGGCAGCTGGGATCATTTGCCATTCCCAAAGCTCCCTACCCCTCACAGGCTGCCGTTTCCCTGGTCTGACTGCCCTCCCTTCACTTCAATCTTACACATATACCTCTTCATAAATATTTAGGGCAAGAATAATACTTCAGTGCAAGAAGCCTGACCTGGAGAAGGGTCCAAGCCATACGGTTGCTAGGAACAGGTGTCAGCCCCGACCACTCCTGAGTCTCCCAACCCCACTCCTCTAGACATTGGTCACCCAACCCTACCACCTCTTCTGGTGTTCTGGGAATCAAGGTTCCCACCATCAGTCCAGGCACCTTGAAGCCCAAAGAATCCTGATATGAGTTGGATCAGGCCCTTTCTCCCACTATCTGGGCTACAATAAAGACAGCAAAGCATGACATCTGAGTATCTCTGACCTCCAGTCTAGCCTAGAAGCCCTAGACCAGACCAGTGATTCTTAACCTTTTTAATGCTGCGACTCTTTAATACAGTTCCTCTCATGTGTGGTGACCCCCAACCATAAAATTATTTTCGTTGCTACTTCAGAACTGTAATTTTGCTATTGTTACTGAATCATAATATAAATATCTGTGTTTCCTCTAGGGTCACCTAAGACCATCAGAAAACACCGATATTTACATGACGATTCATTGACAGAGGCAAAATTGCAGTTATGAAGTAGCAACGAAAATAATTTTATGGTTGGGGTCACCACAACATGAGGAACTGTATTAAATGGTAGCAGCATTAAAAAGATTGAGAACCACTGCCCTAGACAGACTTCTCAGCTAAGTGGCTTTGGGCAAACAATATAATCTCTCTGAGGCTATTGCCTTGTCTTTCATGTGGGGAAATGAACTCTACTTTGTTAGGTAATTGTGGGATGGAGTGAGACTGTAGATAAAAGTATCTGGAAGAGTATAGCTGGGCATATAATTGAACTCCAATAAATTGAAGTCATTTTCCCAAAAATAAAACAAAACAAGCCTTCAGTAGAACCCAAACAACTGCCAAATCAGGTACATCTCTCTTGGTTTAGGATTCAGATGGACGCAACTGTTATAATAATGTTATGGTCATAAGGAAACCCCTCTAATGTATGAAGTAATTATTGGGTGAAATATTTGCTGTGTGGAAACCTCAACACTCTGTAACTACCAAAAGCAATAAATATCCCACTATCTTGATGTAAAAGCCCTGAGCCCTTAAAGTGTAAACTCCCTTCTCCTAGCATAAGGCACACTATCTGGTAGGGGACACATTCCACTTATTTTTTCTCTTCAAAAGTGTTTTGACTCTTCCCGTCCTTTTGCTCTTCCTTCTGAACTTCTGTGAACGTGATATTGCTTTTTCTTTAGTTTGGTCTTCAGGTGCTGTCCCAATTATGCCCCAAATTAATTAATTATCTGTCTAGATTTAGTGGGACAAATGCAGGCTATTGCCTTGTCTTTCATGTGGGGAAATGAACTCTACTTTGTTAGGTAATTGTGAGATGGAGTGAGACTGTAGATAAAAGTATCTGGGAGAGTATAGCTGGGCACATAATTGAACTCCAATAAATTAAAGTCACTTTCCCCAAAATAAAACAAAACAAGCCTTCAAGGATTAATAATAAGGACACTAATAAAGACACAAGTTGTTTACTTTGGTCTGTTTAAGCCTGGGACCTTCTTCAGTCAACGTCTCCTGCCAGAGAAAAGGAGGACTCCACGTTGCTCCGTGAGACAAGCCCCTGACTGCTCTGCTGTGTGAGCCTGAACCAACTGCAGCTGCCTGTCTGTCTCTGTCTTCATCGTCCGTCCTTCAGTGTGCATTGCCAGTGGCCTTTGCGGGAGCCTAGGACCCACTAGGAACAGGTAAATAAACCCTATGTGATTGCATACTAATTCTGTCTTGTGTGTCATATGTTCCAGTTCGGCTCAGCTGTCTAGACATTGAAGCACCAGAGGATAAGCCGTTATTGCTGACTCCTGGTCACCTGCATTTGTCCCACTAAGTCTAGACAGATAATTAATTAATTGGGGCATAATTGGGACAGCACCTGAAGACCAAACTAAAGAAAAAGCAATATCACGTTCACAGAAGTTCAGAAGGAAGAGCAAAAGGACAAGAAGAGTCAAAACACTTTTGAAAAGAAAAAATAAGTGGAATGTCTCCCCTACCAGAAAGTGAAACTTATTTAAGAATATAATATATAAAAACAACGTGCTACAATTGGTGTGAAGATGGAAAAATTTTCCCATGGATCTATTTTCGGAGCACAGATATTATCCCCTGCATTTATGGAAGTGTATATATGTGACAGAGGTGGTACTATGAATCAGTGAGAAAAGGATGTGTTGGGATCATTAATTATTTACAGAAAAAAGTGATTTCTATTTACTCAAACGCACCCCAGATAAATTAAAGATCTAAATGTGTTAAGGAAAAAATTGTAATGTGTGCAAGGAACTGCACACATTAAACAAGAGTGAAAAATATTCATCGAGAAAAAGATTTATACATTTGACTAAATACAAGTCTATAAGATACCTTCAAGAAAAAGATAAAACCTCAAATTTGGAAAAGATATGTGTAATACATACAACTGATTAAAGTTTGGTATGCAGAATATGTGAAGGAATATAGATGAAAGCAGAAATGTTAGGAAAAATGAGCCTGCTTCTCCTCCAAGACTGTGAAAAAAGTAAGTTTACAGAGAGAAAAAACAGAGACATGGTGAACTCACATCAGGTGGCATCCAGGCGATCAGCAAAGAAAGCTGCATTTTTCTATCCCTGGAGGAAGCCCTAAGGAACTGGAACTGGGACTCAAAGAGGAAAAGGTTTGGACTAGCAGTGGTTCTCAACCTTCCTAATGCAAGGAAAATAATTTTATGGTTGGGGGTCACCACAACATGAGGAACTGCATTAAAGGGACATGGCATTAAAAAGGTTGAGAACCACTGGACTGTGGAGATACTACTAGTGAGTTGACAAAAGGCAAATAAATAGTGAAATTGGTACATACAGTGTGTCACAGTGGCGCACCTCTCAGTAGTTAAATTTCCTTGTAGGATTGTTGCACTTCATAGATGTTTCTGAAAATCAGTAAGCCAGCATTCTTAACTTTACTCTTAATTAACAGCTTGGGTGATCCTGAACTTTGCCCAGGGGTTACAAGTCAGCTTTGATAGAGGGTCACATCACATTCTAATTTCCAAAGCAGGCAACCTTCTCAATCTTCTGCTAAAGTCAGAAAAATAATTGTTCTAAAATGTAAACCTGATCAGTTTCCCTGAGGAGCAAGGACTCCTGGGCTTTGGTTATTTACTAGTATTATTCAAACTGTTGTTTTCTTGGAACAGATTTTGGCAATGGATTCAGTTAATCCAAAAAAAAAAAAAAGCCTCCAACTACATGAGTCAAAAGCAAATACATCACCCCAGTTCCTGCTTCTTTGCTAAAACATGGCGAACATCTGTCTCTGCCCAAGTCAAACTTACCCCTTTATGACATTTCCCTAATCCAGAAAATCATCTGTATCACTAATATTATTTCTCCAATTTCCAAATATGCATCCTTTATTTCTTTTTTTGTCCTCAACCACGGACATGCTTAGAGAAAGAGAGAGAGCGAAAGAGAGATGACAGATAAACATCAATCAGTTGCCTTTCCTACACGCCCCAACGTGCAACCTGGGGATTCTTGATATATGCTCTGCCGGGTAATCGAACTAGCAATCTTTTGGTGAACAGGACTATACTCACCCAACTGAGTTACTCTGGCTGGGCCAAATATGTATCCTTTATGAAAATGTTTCCTAGACAATTTCCACCATCTTGAGAAATTACACTCTTACTGAAAATACATTACTGACCTTTGCAACACACTCCTACCAACACAATCTTACCAACACCAGCATCCTCTTAACCTGTGATCCACCCTTGCATCATCACCTCGTGCCCAAATTTCACCTCTGCTCTCTATCAGAAGCAGGTGCCCTTGGTGTTTTTCTGCCCATGAATCTCAAGGGTTTGCATCTAACCTTTCTAAAGCTTCTTGTGTCAATGGTCACTGAACCCTCTGAGCCTCAGTTTCCTTGTCTATACAGTGAGCAAGTATATCATGGACTCCAAATACAGAGTGCATTATCTGAACTCTTAATTCCACAGTTCCTTGGCACATGTACATGAGAATAAGCTAAGTGAATAAATCAATCACATAAGCTCCTTGTCCAGTCTCTTGTGTCAATGTCCGGTAGCATCCTAGCAGAACATTTCCTCATCTGAGAATTCTATAGTTTAAAGTCCGTGGATGAAATTCAGTTTAACAAGATGATTTGTTTAATTTTTTTGTGTTTAAGTGGATGAATTACAACCTTATATTTGCCTTTGCGGGGTAGGGGATATCTATGCCCATGATTATAATCCTCATGAGTTTAGTTATGAGCAGGAATAAATGCAGATCCTTATTATCATGGTGTAGTGGGAGTTGTTTAAAATTTATTCTTAGACCAAGCCCTTGCCTAGGCCTCCTGGGTACTTCTTACTACACCTCAGACCATCTGTGGATATCATCAAAACTGTAGTTTAAATGCATCCCAGACTGGCTCTTCTTATATTACAACTTCCCATGCAGCTCAATACTGTAACTCCATTTACAGTTTTTCTTGTTCATACCTTACTGGATTTTGGTTGCTGTCTCAGGTATGGTTTTGTTTTGTTTTGTTTTGTTTTTGGTATGTTAAGTCAGTATCATCAAGGTCTAGTAAAGAGAACAAAACCCATACTAGATAGTTGAATAGAAGAAATTTAATATAGGGAAATAACTAGTTACAAAGATGCTGTAGGGCAGTGGTCGGCAAGCTGCAGCTCACTCTGTTGACTAATGAGTTTGCCAACCACTGGGACAGGGGCTTAATCATAAGGAACAACAACAGCCTGTAATTATTGGAATTGAGAGTCTAGGTCAGTGGTCGGCAAACTCAATAGATTGGCAAACCGCAGCTCTGGAGCCGCAGTTTGCCAACCATTGCTGTAGGGACTTAAAAAATGCTAATGAGGCTATCCAGAATGTAACAACTACAAGAAGCTACTACTGCCCAGGAGGCTTGAGGAACAGAGAAGAGATTGTATTATCTGAATAGCAGCCAGATCTACCCTGTGGAAGCTAGAATCTTAGAAAAGGAAAGGTAGCGGGAGGGAACTAAACTACAAAGGGCAAATGTCAAGGCAGGAGCTGGAACCACAGAAGAGACACAGCCACTCCCGTAGCAGAGAAGAGAGAAACACTTTGAATTCTCCCCTTCACAAATTTCCATCTCCTGCCAGGAATTTCCATCGACTGAGCATAATCAGAAGGCAGTAGGTGAGGGCGCCTGAGAAATGCAGAGTACT
>PVJN01056484.1:0-12758 GCA_004026805.1 Lasiurus borealis | reverse complement strand
CACAGAGTTCTGTATGGGAACAGCTGATTTTACTAAAGTTTTGAAATAATGAAAAGTGGTTTATATTGCAGAAGCACAATATAATGTAAATGCATATTATAAAAAGTCCCCTTGCCACACACTATGTTTCTCTCCAGTGTCCCCCTTTCTTTCTATTCTATCTTTTCCTGCTCTTCCCCACCTGCAAATTCCTAGTAATTTCTAATGCTGAGCAGTTGGTTATCTTTTTAATTTTTCTTAGATTCCAACAGCCCCAGACTTTTGAAGGCTTACTATAATTTTTTATACAATTTGGAGATCATTGCCTTCAGAACTATCATCTGTAATATAAATTATCTTACGTATGTGTAGATTATAACAGACACAAAGTAGGGAATAATTATTTGAAGACATTACATGTTGATGGAAAAGAAAAGATGTCAAGAGAGGCAATCTTGCCAAACCGGTTTGGCTCAGTGGATAGAGCATCGGTCTGGGGACTGAAAGGTTCCAGGTTCGATTCCATTCAAGGGCCTGTACCTTGGTTGCAGGCACATCCCCAGTAGGGGGCGTGCAGGAGGCGGCTGATTGATGTCTCTCATTGATGTTTCTAACTCTCTATCTCTCTCCCTTCCTCTCTGTAAAAAATAAATAAAATATATTTTTAAAAAAAGATAGGCAACCTCTCTGAGCCTCACTTGCTTCATTGATGAAACGAGGATGATACAAACTTCTAAGTCTTATTGTGAGGATTACGTGAAAATATAAAGTATTGTACTTAGTAAATGTTGGTTTTCATTATTATGACTATCAGGAAGATGGCTCAAAAGCTGAGTCTTGAAAGATGAGTAATCATTGAGCACAATGAGGAAGGATAATATAGATAGAGGGAGCAGCATGAGCAAAGTCACTGTGTGTTAGAGGGAATTTCATATTACTCAGCATGATAGGATCATAGGGTGTAAGAAAGAAGGCAGAAAGTTGGTAGAAGCCAGATCAAAGCAAGTCTTATGCATTATATTAAGGAATTATACTTTAATTTTTTAAAATGAAGGACCTTGGAAATAGTTTATTTTTTTAATGCAATGACACGATTAAATTTACTTGGTAGTAACTTGGCAGTAACATGCAACAAAGAATGGAAGGGTAAAAGATTGGAAAGAGTTAACAATTCAGAAAAGAGGTGATAATGCAGAGGAAATGATAGATGACAGGAAAAATACTAAGTGGGAAAAATATTAAGGAAGTAGAATTTATAGGACTTAGCCATTGCTATGGAAGCAAGACAAAGAGAGCAAATGCAAGGATGGTTCTATGGTTCTCAACTTGTTGAGTGGCAGGTTAGATATTTTGAGTTTAAGGAAACCACACAAAATTTCAGGTGGCTATAACCAGTAGCAAAATGGACTATTCAGACAGAATGGTAGAGATGGAAGCTACAATAATGTCTGGAGCCCAAGAGAGTAGCTAGACATCTATATTTTGGAACTAGCAGCACACAGCATACAACATACAATATTCTACACACATCACTTAGATGTGGGACTTAGCCCTGTTCCTAGATTTGGAACTAAAAAATATTCTCACAGAATCTGGGTGGTCACAACTGAAGCCAGTAGGAGGCCATGAAGTGCCCAAGAGAGCATGCTTTAAACAAAGAGAAGTGAATCAAAAGTTGTGTTCTAGACATCCATATTCTATGGGAGAGGGGAAGGAAGAGTCTTACAAAGAACACTGAGAAAGTGGTAGTGTCACAGAAACCAGGAGAGCAGAGAGATTCAGAGAGTTAATGGGACTCAAATGAGAATTAGAGCTAATTGGATTTAGCCAGTTCAAAATAACCTTGGGCAAAGCAGCCTCAATACAGAGATTAAAAACCTGGTTGTAGTGATTTGAAAAGAGAAAATAAGGGAGTTGAAAAATCAAGTGAGTTATTCTTTCTAAGAAAATGACTTATAAAAATAAATAGAGTAGCTAGAGAAATATTAAAAATCACAGGATAGATTTCCAAGATCAGGACTTTACCTTACTTATAAGCTTTGGAGAAGACACTGTTAAAGAGGGTAAGATTGAGCATTTGAGATAGAAGAGGGCCAATGACAAAATCTCTAGGATGTAAAGGGAATTAGATACTGGAAGATATGGGTTTTTGATCAATAGATTGGGAAGTAAGAGGAGCCTTAAAGTGGAAATGGGATAGACTGGAGAAATGAATAAGAACTCGAGGCAGTTCATATTCAATGACTTCAATATCCAAAGTGGGGATGCTGAAAAAGTAGGAATGATATAGTAAATTGAATATGAGGTGATGAAGTTTTGTTGAACCACTAGGGAATAGGAGAGAGAGATAACTAAGGACTTTGAAGTTGAACATAGTCAGTCCAGGGAATAGAGCAACATGTGGTTACTATATTTACATCTTGTTAGTGAAAATTTCAGAACCCACTCCACATCTAATCAGAAACTCTAAAGACTGACCTAAAAAAGTCTGCATTAATAAGCCATTCAGGTGATTTTGTATTTCACTAATGTTTAAGAACAACTTTTGTAGGGCTTGTGACTTTCCCCAACTAGCAAGTAAATGATAAAGCATGAACTATGCCACTCAGTCACATTCTTGTCATCTTTAGTATCATTTTCCGTATTATAATAAAATACATTTATTCAGAAAAAATATCCTTAAGGATCTTAAAAACTTTGCTGGTTTCTCTCTGAAAATGGGTGTCATATAAGGTTTAAAAATCTAAACAAAAAGAATCCTTTCTTCCAAATTTTACAAAGTAGATATGTACTATAAAATATTTTTTGCTTCTCTACTCAATTTGTATGTTTATAATAGAGAAAAATAAAATTATTGTTCACTGCATCAAAAGTATTCAGTAATACTTAGTTTGACAGTTTTTCTATAACTGTTCATAGCTGTGATTTTTATATTACATACTAATAACACAGTCATTTTCTACTACCATTATCCCATTAATGTTGCTTTTGCGCAAGTATTTGGAGCTTAACTTGAAACTATTTTCAGGACCTAAGCAATGTTATTTTGATTACCTTAAACAATGGAAAAGCTAACAGTCATAGTCTGGAAGTATCTTAAAGACTTATTTTACAGCCAAATATTTAGGTGGGTGAGTAAGAAGAGAGGTTAGTCACAAAGCCTAGAAAAAGCAGAATTAGAACAAATTGGCATGGCAGGTTCATATACTGTGGAGAGGAGTGGGAAAAGATAGATGGATCAGGCCTCCAGACTCCTAATATTATTCAAGAATTCAAATTAAGTACCTAACTCCCTTTATCTTGATAGTTTGGCTCTGTGAAGCTTCCTCAAAGATATGATGATCAAGCTGATAAGAAGGTTCCTTTTGCCCAACAGTTATGTTTCCTCATGTCAATCAATAACTCAACATTTGGGATTTTATGCCGGACCTCTTATGAGTTAGAGTGAGTTAGCTCTGGAACAGTGATAATGTTGCCTGGCAACAACTGGGGAGCAAAACCCCAAACTCCAACTTTATCATTAGAGGCTCAGACAGCCCTCCTTGGCAGCACCCTAACCTGGAAACCTGCCTGTCTTACAGAAAACAAATAAATTAGCATGTATTTATTTACTTCATAAAGGATTATTTGCTTTATGAAAGTATTTTAAAACATAAGGAACTTAAAGTGTATGGAAAACTGATAAATAACTTTTGAATTGAATCAGAAATTCATTCCTATGTATTAATGTTAACATAACTAGATCTTGATGATGTGGTGGGGTTGTAATTGTGTATTGAACAATCACTCACTTGAGCCTAGCAGTTAAAGGAAGGAAGAAAACAAGATGGAAGATGGGAAGGGCAATTGGATAAATAAAAAGAGGTTTGGTTTTTTTGTTTTGAGGTTCTCCCCTCCATCCTCATGCATGAAAAGGTCACTAGATCAAAAGAAGCCAATGGAAACAGATATGCAAGTCATGTGATAGAAGGGGGATGAGAGACATCCGGACTCCCCAAGAAGATTTGGATTGTAGGGCAAAGGAGCAGGTTTTGCTTGCTTGTTTTTTGTTTTTTCTGGGGAAGACTCTTTCAAAATTACTCTGAAATACGTCATTTAGAGGCAAAAATGACAAAATTGAAGCTACCTTACTTTGGGCACATCATGAGATGGCAGGTTTCTTTGGTGGGGGAAGAGGAAGAGGAGACAAAATGCTCTGAAAAAATAGAAGATAGTAGGAAAAGAGGAAGCCCATAGGCATGAGTCTACAGGAGCTGAGCATCACTGTTGAGGACAGGACATGGTGGACATGATTCATTCACAGGGTGCCAGCAGTCAGAGCCGACTAAACAGAACCTAACACACATTTTAAATGCATAACCTTGTTATTATAGAATGCCTCTCTTTCTTCTGACCAGGTATCTCTCAACTTTTTATTTACATGATATGAATTAAGTCCTTTTTAAATTAAAGGAAGAAGAAAGATGTGATCCCTTTCCTAGAGAAGCTTAAAGTCTAACAGGAAAAATCTATACTAATAAAAGGGTAATGTGCTAATTAGACTGGGTTGGCCAACCACCTTCCAGATGTCTGACTTCCTCCCGGACAGTTAGGGAGTGACCAGACTGGCAGGGGGGTCAGTTAGGAGGCAGCCAGGCCAGCAAGGGGCACAGTTATGGAGCAGTCAGGCCGGTAAGCAAAGGCAGTTAGGGGCGATAGGTAGGCAGGTGAGTGGTTAGGGGTGATCAGGCAAGCAGGCAGGCAGGTGAGTGGTTAGGAGTCAGTGGTCCCGTATTGCAACAAGTATATCTGACTGTCGGTTTAGGCCTCATCCCCAAGCCAGTTAGGCTCTGATAAAATAGTTTCTCCTGAGGGTAGGTAAAGGCAGGGCAGAGTTAAACTAAATAGAATGCTCTAGGTGTATTTCAAAATGTCTGCTTTTCTCATCTTTCTGTGGGAAGTTCCAGGATAATTTTTCTGATCTTCACCCTGAAACCCTAATGAGACTCTTGGAGGTAGAATGTAGCAAGTGAATGTAGTGAGTCCTCCTTTGGGTGGGTCCCAGGAGTTTTTATTTCTCAAGCTGGTCCACAAACTTAGTCTCCAGCAATTACAGATACCCTTGAAGTGCTGCTGTCGGGCTCCGCTGGTGGTTTCTGTTCCTGGTGCACTATAATTCTCTGTACCTTCCTGCTTACCCCGTGTTTGGGGCAGTGGTTTGCCTGTAACCTCAATTCTCTGATGGATCTAAGAAGAGCTGTTGATTTTCAGTTCATTCTACTTTTTTCTTGTGAAGATGGAAGGGACAACATCTAATCTTTTGGACTGGAAACTTGGAAGTCTACTTTACTTTTATGTATAGAAATAATCTATGAATATTAGAACTGTAATATCTAGCAGTTGAAGCCTCTCTAGTGTTCAATGGTAGAATAACAAACTGTTTAATGTCAGATATAACATTAAAACCCCTGGGTGTTAGGTTATTTTAGCTGAATCATCCACTCATCTGAGTTCATACTTACTCATCTGTAGAATAAGAGTAATACCCATCCTTCTTAAATCACAGTCTTAGTGGAAGGTAAACTACAAATATACAAAAATACATTGGACAAGAAAGAAGTGTCACAAAAACTCAATGAACAACAAAGCAATTTCTGTGCTTCTTTTTCTTATACTGTAGCCTATAAAAGTAAACATTTCAAATGAGTCGTGCACTGTTCAATCCAAACCTTTTTAAACCACTGTATTAATTACAAAAATATTCTTTTCTTTTAAAATATATTTCTTAATTGAGTAATTGCTTTAAAACTAAGGTAGAGTTTAAATCTAAATAGTTATAATCTAATGACAAGCATTTGTAAAGCTTTAGTGTAGAAAGTTAATATTATATTATATATTATTAAGTGCATTTGTTAAAATAAATACCACACAAAAGAGAAATAGATTCTGTATGAATAATGAAAATACCTGAGATTTTTAGTCATATAATTGTCTAGGATTTTTAAAAACTTTATTGAGTATAATTTATACATTACAACATTGAATTCTTTTTATTATATGGTTTTAGTAAGTTCACTGAATTGTATAACTATCACCATAATCTAGTTTTAGAATGTTTTCATCACTCCCCCAAATTTTTTTTAATTCTTCATTGTTGAAAGTATTACAAATGTCCCATTTTCTCCCATTGACTCCTTCCAGCCTGTTTCTCTACCTCCCACCTCCCACCCCAAGCCTCTAGCACCCTATTGTCTGTGTCCATAGATTATGTATATTTGCATACAAGGTCTTTGGTTGATTACCACCCACCCACCCTCCCCCACCTTCCCTCTGAGATTCCACACTCTGTTCCATGCTTCCATGTCTCTGGATCCACTCTGTTCATCAATTTATTTTGTTACTTAGATTCCACATAGAGTGCAGTCATGTGATAACTTGTCTTTCTCTGACTGACTTATTTCACTTAGCATGATACTTTCCAGGTCTCTCCAAATTTCAAGTTATACTACAAAACCACTGCAATCAAAACAGCTTGGTATTGGCAAAGGACAGGCATATAGATCAATGGAACAGTACAGAGAACCCAGAAATCTACCCAAGCCATTATGCTCAATTAATATTTAACAAAGGAGGCAAGAGCATACATTGGAATCAAGAAAATCTCTTCAATAAATAGTATTGGGAAAATTGAACAGATACATGCAAAAAAATGAAAATAGATCACCAACTTACACCATACACAAGAATAAACTCAAAATGGATAAAAGACTTAATTGTAAGTTGGGAAACCATAAAAATCCTAGATAGGCAGCAAAATCTCAGAATAAGTTTATAGATACATCTCCTCCGAGGGTAAAGGAAACTAAAAAGAAAATAAACAAATGGGACTACATCAAAATAAAAAGTTTCCATTGTTAAGGAAACCATTAACAAAACAAAAGAGAGCCCACTGTATGGGAGAACATATTTGGCAATGATACTCTGATATAAGGAAGACAAACAATCCAATTATAAATTCTTTATATCTATTTACAGTTAATCCCTGCTCCATTTCTCAGCCCTATGTGAACACTAATTTACTTTCTCTTTATGTAGATTTGCTTATTCTGAACATTTTATATAAATAGAATCATATATTATGTAGTGGTTTGTGTCTGGATTCTTTCATTTAGCACAGTGCTTGGTAAACTCAGTATTCAACAGAGCCAAATATCAACGGTACAATGATTGAAATTTCTTTTGAAAGCAAAATTTTTTAAACTTAAACTTCTTCTAACACCGCTTCTTCAAAATAGACTCACTTGCCCAGGCCATGGTATTTTGTAAAAGAGCCACATTCAAGAAGCCAAAGAGCCAAATGTGGCTCATGAGCCACAGTTTGCCGACCACTGATTTAGCATAATGCTTTCAAGGTTCACCTTTTATCATTTATCAATATTTCATTTCTTTTTATTGCAGAGTAACAATATTTATTGGATATACCACATTTTGTTTATCTACCAACTGATGAACAGTTATTTCCACTTTTTGACTATTACGAGTAATGTTCCTATGAATAATACATATACACATCTGAGTATAATTTCTGTGTTTTTATTTATCTTAGGATAATCCTAAGAGTAGAATTGCTGAGTCATATGGTAATTTTATGTTTAACATTTTAAGAAACAAACTTTTTTCCAAAGTGGTTGAACCATTTAATATTCCTACCAGGACCCCGGCAAGGGTTTCTCAATGGTTAGAGCACCAACCTGCCCACCAAAGGGTCATGGGTCTGATTCCAGGTCAGGGGCATATACTTCTGGATTGAGGTTTGACCCTGGCCCAGGTCAGATTGCATATGGAGGCAATCAAACGATGTTTATCCTTCACATCAATGTTTCTCTCTCTCCCTCTCTCTCTCTCTTTTTCTCTGCCCCTCAGTGAGGATTAACAAAAATTTTAAAAATAAAATAGAACATTCCTACCAGCAATGTTTGAAGGTTCTGGTTTCTCCACATCCTATTTTCTGTCTGATATAGGCATTTTAATAGATGTGAAAGGATTTCTCATAGTGCATTTAATTTGCATTTCCCTAATGACTAATGATGCCAGATTTGTGAAACTTGTTAATATTTCAAGAAAGGCATATAAAGCCACTTATATACCTTCTTTGGTGAAATGTTTATAATACCAAAATTAAAGAATTACAGATACATTATTTAGATTCAATTTGTTTTTACTAAAGAATTGCACATATGCATTAAACATAATTGTAGTACAGTTGATTATCTTTAAACTTATTAAATAACTAGAGGCCTGGTGCATGAATTCATGCACGTAGGTACTTCAAGGAAGTCCCACAGCCTGGATTGTGAGAGGGCACAGGCCAGGTTGAGGGACCCCACCAATGCACTTTCAGGGCTGGGGAGGGAAGCAGGAGATTGGCCAGCCAGGGAGGGAACACAGAAGGGCTGCAGGGCATATCTGGCCTGTCTCACTCAGTCTCAATTGGCTAGACCCCAGCAGCAAGCTAACCTAGCAGTCAGAGCATTTGGCCCCTGGTGGTCAGTGCACATCAATAGTGACTGGTCGACCAGTCAACTGTCTGCCCCCTGGTGGTCAGTGCACATCATAGCGAGTGTTTGAGCGGCCTTAGCATATTACACTTTGATTAGTTGAACAAACGACTGGATGACTGGACACTTAGCATATTAGGCTTATATTATATAGGATAACAACACAACAGAATATCAACATTGACCTGCTAAAGTCCTCACAGCAAAGATCCTGTCTCATATTGGTATTTCCTGCATCTAACATTGAACCTAGCATTGCGTCTAAAACATTTCATGGGTTTAATGGATGTTTATTAAATGGTTTACATTTAAGTTTGAAAATCCAGACCGTGTGAAGTTGTTGTTGTTGCTGTTATTTTTAATGTTGCCAGGGGTTCCAGTGAGCTGCCTCCTTGGCTTTGGGACACATGGCAATAAAAGGGTGCAAGCTGTAGATTCAGATTGCCTGGCTTCACTCCTTTCTGTTTGCACTTGAGAATATTACTTAGCCTCCTTTATTAGGCCCAGGTTCCTCATGAAGTAACTATACTTGCTGCACAGAAATAGATGGGGATATCCATGCAAAGCTCCTGGTCACAATTAGTGCTACTAAACATTAGTTGCTATCACTGTGATTGTCAGAGTCTGAACGGCCAGACTTCATCAATAGCTTTGATTAACAGAGAGAAAAGTTAGGTGCTTTCCCCCCTCAATTTCCCCTTAAAATATGTTTATATGTATGTGCTTTCTTTTGAAGCCAATACACATAACATTACAAATATTCAAAAGATGATATGTAAAGAGAAATGTTTTAAAGAGATGGCAACTAAATACAATGTGGTAGCTTTATCATGAGGCCTTGCATATTAACACGTATTACTTTATTACATTCTAGCATATAATCCCCATGTATAACATTTTTCCCCTAATGCATCTTAAATCTTCAGCTCAAAGTCAAGTGGTCCCTCAAAAAGCTACTCTAACTTTCACACCAATAGTCATCTAGAGTTCCAACTTAGTCTTTCCTCCTTGTATCATGAATAGCTATCTTTTATTGAGTGCTTAGGAGGCATGTGCTCAAACATACTTAATCTCTAATCCTTACCACAACCTGGAAAAGTAGGTATCATTTACCCCATTTTACACACAGGAATTTGAGACTCAAGGTGGTTGTATGATTTTCTCAAGTCACACAACAGACAGAGCTTAGATTTGACCCAATGTTTGTGTGACTCCAGAGGTGTCTTCCCTTGAAGAAAAGGAGTTTCAAGTTTTTGCTTGCCAAGACAAACTCTGAAGAAATTTCTAATTGGGCATAATAAGTCACTGAGATACCTGGACTGTGAGATGGAGTTTGGCGGACTGAATATGGGATCACGTGGATAGGAATGATACTTAGAAAAATGAGTGATGGACTTCACATGAGTTTTTCCACCTCCATTTTTCTGATACTCTTCACCTCACAGTTTCCTCCTCTGTCTTTATCTATGCTAATAAGTAGTCCAAAGTAGGAGCAGAAATGAACAAGATCAGCATTGGAAGCAGAGAGATGTGCCCAGATCCTAAAGTGACTTCTTTTTTCTTTTCTCATTTTCCCCTTCTCTTTTTTCTATTTCTACTTTCTTTCTCCTTTCTGTCTCCTAGTTTCTTTCTTTTATCCTCTAAATTAAGGAGGTGAGAAAAGGAGATACACAGGAAGGGAAGAAGGGAAGGAATAAGGAAAGAAAATATGGAGTTGGGAGGATGGGGAAAATGGGGAGAAATATTGGCATTGGTCAGGTCTTAGGGTACAAATCAAGGTTTTCTCTCATCTTTCTTTGCTGCTACTTTCCCTAGTAATGGAGCACCTCTAGTCTCAGTAACAGGAAACCAAGAAAGACTGGGTAAAGCTACTTGTCAACTGATGTTCGGTCATTAAAGGATCTAGATAAGATGGGTTCAAATCCCTATTCCCAAGGCTTCTCCAAATCCCAAGGAGTTGATAGTCTTGTGGTCTCCAGTTCTAACTTCCTGATTCCACTAAATTTGGCTTCTCTACTCTGTCTTATATATTCTTTCATCTCAATTCCTGCATCTCTTTACACCTGGAACTCAGCCCCTTTCCTTGATGTTTATTATTTAAAAACACCATTCTCACAAGGCCGCTTTGTGTAGAGTGAGCTTTACCAAAGGTAAGAAGAAATGAAGAATTACAGTGCAGCACAAACAACTTAAAATTGAATACAATACATCCCTGTTTTTAAAATGCTTGCAGCTGTACTAATTCCTGCAATCTTCTTTGAAATTCTTTTTATTATTTTAGAAAGATGAATTTCTGGAGAGATAGGATAATGATATATGTACAGTTCTGTGATAAAGCAAGTGTAACAAAATATTAATGTAGAATGTAGGTGGTAAGAAATGGGTGTTCACTATAAAAATTCTTTCAGCACTGCTGTTTGTTTGAAAAATTTTATAATAAAATATTGGGGGTGGGGGAATCTCTTCTGTCTCTCTGCCAAGTCATTCAATCATCTATCCTACACACACTCCCTTTCTTCAAGTCTGGATTTTCTCCACAGTAGGGAAACCTTGCCAACATTTCTGCTCATTTCTAATGGAAAACAGTTCAACTTTCTTTGTTGCATTATCTCCTACTATTCAGACCTTTATTATCTTCTCACCCAAGCTGCTTAAAGTCTTCTCCTAAACAGAGGTCTCCTTAAGAATTCTTTAAGAGCAGGAACTATCTTATATATATGTATGTGCTCTTTAA
Source organism: Lasiurus borealis (assembly GCA_004026805.1). NCBI lineage: Eukaryota > Metazoa > Chordata > Mammalia > Chiroptera > Vespertilionidae > Lasiurus > Lasiurus borealis. Next base: position 1,508 of record PVJN01056484.1, on the reverse strand, counting down.
TGCATTTAATAGTGCCTATCCATAAGAGATGCAGAATATATATATACAAGAGGGCATATGAAGCTAAGGAAAATAGGTCTAAGTCCTGGATCTGTCTCTAATTATGTGACCTTGGGCTCACTATAATAACTTCTGAGTCCATTTGCAAGTTTCCTAATCTGAAAAATATATATGGTTGTTTTTTTGTTTTGTTTTGTTTCGTTTTAATTGTATTATTTATTTTTATTGTTTAAAGTATTACAAATAGTAATACATGTGTCTCCTTTTTTTTCCTAATTGACCTTCTGCCAGCCTCCCCTACCCCTGGCACGTGCCCTCACCCCCCTCCCAGTGTCTTGCGTCCATTGGTAAATACATATGGTTTTTAAAAATCCCATGAGAATTAAATTGGATAATGTGGGCTTTTTAAAATTATAACCAGTAATTGATCAATTGGATAATGAAAAGAGGGCAAAAATTGTTTATGTGACTGACTGTTGGGGGGCAACAGGCATTGCAGCCCAGCCGAGGTGGCTTAGTGGTTTAACATCAACCTATGAACCAGGAGGTCAACCTAATATACTGTATGTGTGAGTTGGGACAAGAGGGAAGACAGACTATGAGCAAATAAAAGGGTAAATATATACCAAATAGAAAATTACTAGAGAAATGGAGAATAATAAAGCAGAGGAAGGGACATAGGAAATTAGGGCCATTTCGGGGAGAATTGCTATTAATCATGCAACATCTGGGAAGATCTCACTGAGAAGGTGACATTTGAAAAAATAAAGGAGTAGATATTCTGGAAAAAAGTGTTCCAGGTATAAGGAACTGCTAGAGCACCTTCTTGAAGCTCTTGCCTACTCTGAAATGTCTTCATCTACAACCCTGCCCCTCTACTCCTCTGTCCTCTGTGAACTTCAGGGTGTTTCTCCTCTTCCTTCCTGGTGTGGAAACTGCTTTCTGCTTTTCTCTCTTTAATAGCTCATCATTCTTTTTTGTAGTGTTGTCAATTGACTTTATTAATTCATTCTTAAAATATCCATTTACAATTCTCAGGATGTCTGTGAGTAACATATTAGACATCAACATAGACTGACCTGATTGATTTCTCACAGTTTAGAAAAAAAAAAAAAAAAGAAGGCTGTTAAATTCATATTGTAGCCAAAGGTAGATTTGCATTGTCCAGAACCAGAATATCTCACTTTGAAAGATTAGATTTCAATGCTCTTTTTATTAGTGCATTTCTAGAAAGGTAGTGATAGAGACGTAAGATCAGGAAGGCTAATGTGTTATAACTGAAAGAACTAGCAAATTTGGAAAAGATTTCAAGAGGTCATCTGGTTCATCTGCCTGCCTCTTGTCAGATCAGTGTTGAAACTGATCCAGGTCTCTGGGGAAATTTCCATGAGTGAGATTCTACAATTTTTCTTTGTAGTCTGATTTAGTGAACTGAGCTGACTTCAAAGAAAATTAATTCACTTAAATAGCACTTTCTGTTCATGTTCTTATTCCCTGTTTAATAATGC
>PVJN01056483.1:0-12758 GCA_004026805.1 Lasiurus borealis | reverse complement strand
AGTGGACTGATAATTTTCAGGGTTATAAGGGTAAGGAGTGTACAGGGAGAGACTGGAAAAAAATCATACACCTATGGATGAGGTCAACGGGAGGGAGGTAAAGGTAGAGGGAAAGGTTGGTAGCTGAGTGGAGGGGAGCTATGGAGGGGAAAAAGGAGAAAAACATTTAATCATCTGAATAATAAAGATTTAATTAAAAGAAGATGTAAATGCATCACATTAAGATGTTGTACATCCTGCCCAAACGGTTTGGCTCAGTGAATAGAGCATTAGCCTGTGGACTGAAGGGTCCTGGGTTTGATTCTGGTCAAGGAAATATATATTGGTTGAGGGCACATCCCCAGAGGGGGGTGTATAGGAGGCAGTTGATCTATGTTTCTCTCTAATTGATATTTCTAACTTTCTATTCCTCTCCCTTCTTCTCTGTAAAAAATCAATAAAATATAACATATAAAGATGTTCTACATCCTAATGTTACACAATGTTCCATGTCAAATACATCGCTATAAAAAATCCGCATTATATTCTCTAGACAAGCTTCCCCAAACCTGACTGCACATGAGGCTCATCCGGGAGCTTAAACAATGTCCCAATGCCCAGGCCTCATCTACTAAAAATCACTTCACAATTTTGATTGAAGGAGAGTACATTCATAGCCCTTTAAAGTTTAAAGTCTAATATGCCCGTAAGTGTATCTTTTTAAAATATTACAGTAGCTATGATTTAGAAAATACCCCAGTGCCCATCACTAGATGAATGGATAAAAAATATGTGGGGTACTTACTGAATGAAATACTATGCTATAAAAAGGAGGGATCTCTTACCCTTTGGGACAGCTTTGATGGACCTGGAAAATATTATGCCTGGTGAAATTAGCCAATCTGGGAAAGACAAAATATCACATGATCTCAATTATTGATGGGATATAATCAACAAAATATACTGATGATCGGAGTGGAACTGGAGACATGGAAGCATGTAAAATAATCCAGACTCTCATATATATGCCTTCACCGCCCTATTGCTGTATCCATGGGATATGCATTTATCCGGAGTTGTGGCGGATAGTTTGCAGGGGATAAATGTGGGAGGAAAGGGAAATATGAAATACATTAAACAATAAAGATTTTTTAAAAGAGGGCACTATTGCAACACATCCCTTACTATAGTGCTGTTCTCAGAATGTCCACAAGAGGCACTATTGCCACACCTCCCTCCATGGTGAAAGCCCTCTAGGTCTCTCCACAGGCTTTTCTTTTATCTCTCTCCCTGCAAAGGCTAGAGCCTCTAGGACTGTCAATTGGATTTTGTTTTCAGACTTCTAAAATTCATTAGGAGGTTGTTCTCAGAATCTATACTAGAGAGCAATATTGCAATACCCCTGTAAAAAGCAAGAGCCATCAGCGATGGTCAACTGGGTTTTCTTTTCAAACTGTAAGAATAGGTTTCTCATATCTAATTTTTTCTCCCAATCCGCAGCATTTGATGTTTTTATTACTTCTTTCTTTCTAGATGTACTTTTTAAAAATTGGTTCCAATGATATGACCCTTTTGTTTATTTTTCATTTATCATCACTTGTTTTTTATTGGTTCCTTTTCCTGATTTCATGTATATGTATGTGCTGGTACTCAGTCCTCTTCTCTCTTCTATTTCCATGAGTGATCTTATCTAGTCGCACGAATTTTCAATCTATTTTACATCAATTATTCCATAGTTGTATCTGAGAAACTTAACTTCTGAGTTCCAGATTCCATATATATCTTCATTCACAGGTAGCACTTTCAAGCCTCTTCTTATCCCTTTGGGTTGAACTATGAATTCATGGGGCTAAACTTCCAACTGCCAGTACATATCTCTTTGCTCAAGGACTTTCTCTGAATCTGAGCCCATATACAGAGAGTGCCAGAAGCACCAGAAGGTTAACACATCTTGTGGTCACCTCTTAATCATTGGCTGATAAGGGTTCATATAGAAATATGCCAGCTCCCTTGCCATTAGAGTAGGATAAAATCTGATTTCTATGTTGCATACTACCTTCAGAGTCTCAGTACGGAGTAAACTCTCACACAGTAGTAACTAACCTGCTGAAGAAGACACTGTTCATGTATTCCCTTCATTTTTCTGCCTCTAATGCCCAATATCCTACTGATGTCTCCCATATTTTTCTCCAAAATGAAAATAATGTATTCTCAAATCTTTACCACAAATGTTACTTCTGTGGGAACCCAGACAAAGATATATTTGAAATTCTGCAAGATATTGAGATAATATTGAGATATCTTATCATTAATATTTAATGCCATTTATTTAATTCTACTTCCCTGCTAGCAGGGTGGATGAAGCTAAAAGAAGTACAGGCCTCTCCATTTAAGATTTTCCTGAAAAGGTGGACACATCCTGTCTAATGAAGAGGGAATAAGCTAATTGACCCTCATGCCATCAGAAAGCGACACCCATAGATAATAAGGAGGGAATATGTTAATTGACGTCCATGTCCTTAAAAATGGTGTTGCCCAAAGTCCTTAAGGAGGGAACGTGCTTACTGCCAAGCCCTCAAAGATGGTAGCACCCACAGCCAATAATGAGGGAATATGCTAATTTATGGCCATGCCTTCAAAGATGGTGGCATTTATAGCCAATAAGATGGGAATATGCTAATTGATTACTACACCATCAAATATGGCGGTTCCCATAGCCACAAGATGGAGGTGCCCTATCCCCTCTGCCCTGCTGAGTCTGAAGACACTCTGTAAAGCTGGGACGCCACCAGGCAGGCCTGGCTGCTCCACGTGCCTGTCTCCTGAGTCCCCCATTCCTCTCAGCTCTTGATGAGCCCAGGGCTTGCCGTAGGTAAGGAAGGCCTCAAAAGTCAACCTCCCAGCTGATGACTGCAGTGCAAACAAGCCTCAGATGTCATCTGCCACGCTGATACCCTAGGTGTAGGAATCCTGGGATGGTAATTGCCCAGCTGCCCCAGGGCTGCAAGAGCTGGTCAAGGCTTGTGTTGCAGTGGTCGCTGCAACCTATGATGGGGGTGTCACCTTCCACTGATTGCTAGGTTGCCTCCTGCCCCTGAGGGCTCCCACATTGTGAGAGGGGTGCAGGCTCAACTGAAGAATCCTACACTCCAGTACATGAATTTTCAAGCATTGGAACTCTAATTATTTTATATGAAGGAAACCTAGACCTTGACATCACAAAAAGCCCTCACTGGTTTCCAGGAAATGTCCTCTGTAGCATGCATGAATGAATGCTTGAGCCCAGATTTTGGCAAACATCTTGTGATATTTATTCACAAAATAAAGTCCTTTCTCTTTAAAATAAGTAAAATCGAAATTATTGGTAATGATAAGAATATTTTCTGTGTCAGAGTCAAGTCCTCAAGTAGCTATAAACATACCCTTGAATAATTCTTATCCCTAATTATGATTATCAGTCATTTGGTCCTGTCACAATGTCCATGGAGACATTTTATCATACAAAAATATTTCTGAAATTTGATTCTGTCAAAATATACACACTTCCCCTAGCCAAAGAAGCTCAACTGAATGTGAGTACAATTTCATTGACTGAAAGATCACTAGACTGATTCCCAGAAATGGCACATACACAGGTTACAGGTTGATGTTACTTTCTCTCTCCATCCTTTACCCGACTTCAACCTTCAACTTTCTGTTTCCATATATATAAATATTTTGTTCACCATACAGACCTAAGAAATGATGCTTGCTTTCAAATAGTTCATAATGTATTTATAATTCTGTGTTACATGATTAAGACATAAAAATCTATATATTTTATTGGTCCAATGTTTGGCTGTACTACCAATAATAACCCCTCTTTCCTTGACAGCCTGGCTGGCAATGACACATGGGGCAGGCGGATGGGAAAGGGCTCAGATCTTACAGAAGAGTATGATTTATATGTACTATGCACCAATGTCTCCATGGATGTTAGGGCAGAACAAAATATCAAAGAGCTTTTGGCATGGACAAAATGTCATAGTAGTCATCTTGAACATTACCTAATATCCTGCTAGATTACTGAACATAGCTTTCAATGTGAGACACTGTGAATATCTGAGGAGCTACAAAGTAATAAGGAGTATATGGTTGCATACTAATAGAAAAAATTCTGTACATATAAACTATGGCAAATATATGCTAAAGCCCAGATATAACATTACTTTGTGCTAATCAATTTATTACTAGAATTGTTAATCTTTCCTAAAGCAAATAATTTAGAATGCTTTATAAAAGACATAACCTCTTTAGCGTGGCCATATTTCACCTATAAGTGAAATACATCTAACTATGAAGGCACAATCTGTCAATATTAACCTTTCAGCATTTCCCTATTTTACTTAAGAATCACAAGTGGTCTCACTAACCATTCTGACACCTGGAATTGTCCAGTTTAGCTTCTGATTCAGTATGGATAAGAAGAGAACAGAAATTGTATCAAATATCTGCTCCTTCCTCTGCCTCTGTCTTACTTTCCTTGCAGACAATTATATTTGATTACTAATTTTCTCTTAGTTACAATAAGCCAACATCTAGAGAGAAGACATTTTTCGGAGTCAAATAGAATAGTCTCATCCAACCTTGGTTCTGTCATGGTATACATTCTTTCATGAATTCTCAGTATTTCTAGATACCGATATAAACTTCAACTAAAAGGAAGTATTATAATAAACTCACAGCTAGACTCATAGTGTACCTTGATGTCCTACTCAGAATAATGCTTTTTTTCACTTACTTTAAGGGTCAATATTTAATATAAATCAGCATATTATTTTTTAAAAATTTGGTACTACAATACTTGAAATATAATTATGTGGTAGATAAAATCCCCACAAATATTGCTTAGGCACTCACCTTTATAACTCAGCATTGAATAGGTATAAACAGCTTTAAAATATCATAACTTGTTTAAATTCACAGAATTGTTCTTAAGAGAGACTGCATCAAATTAAAAATCTTCTGGCCAGCAAAAGAAATAAGCAACAAAATGAAAAGACAACCTAAATATGGGAGCCAAATTTGTAAAATAAGTATCTCAAAGGAGGTTAATATCTGAAGAAAATTCAAAACTCATAGGACTCAATAACCATAATGTATCAAATGAAGAACTAGCCTGGCCAGTTTGGCTCAGTGGTTAAGCATCAAAATATGAGCCAGAAGTTCATGGTTCAGTTCCAGTCAGGTCAAATGCCTGTGTTTCAGGCTCAACCCTCAGTGTGGACACATCCTATCTAATAAACAGGTAATATGCTAATTGACCCTCATGCCATAGTAAAGATGGTGGTAACTACAGCCAATAAGGACAGAATATACTAGCTGCCACGCCCTCATATCCTTGATATTTCACTCTTTCTCTCCCTATCCCTCTTCTCTGAAATCAATATAAATATATATTTTTTAAAATTGGAGCGGAGTACTTCCTATGTTGCTAAATGATTGAACATAGACTCATCAACCAGGGATGGTGAAGTTGATTCCAGGTCAGAACAAATGCCCAGTTACAGGGTGTGATTCCTAGTAGGGGGCATGCAGGAGACAGGGAAATCAATGACTCTTATCTACTCATTGATGTTTCTATCTGTCTCTCCCTTTCCATGAAATGAACAAATAACATTGGCAGGTGATCTGTACAGACATTTTTCTGAAGAAGGCATGCAAACATCCAAAAAGTACATGAGAGTGTACTGGAAAATCTTCAGGAAATTGCCAATCAGAGCCACAATGCTATATAATAATACACCTTATAGAATGGCTATCATTAAGAAGACAAACAAATGTTGTTGAGGAAATTCTTGTACACCATGGGTGGGTATGTAAGTTGACATAACCACCACGAAGAATTGAATGGAACCTCTTTAAAACATTGAAAATAGAACTGCCATATAGGACAGAAAAAAGTTCCAACTTCTTGGTATATATTCAAAGGACGTGATAATAGACTATTGAAAGGATATCTACTCTCACAGGATCATTGCAATATTTTTTATAATAGCCAAGACAGCATGAAAAAAGAGATAGTAGTTATGAAAAAGAATAGTCTGAAATAAAGAATGATATTGCATATGTAAAGAACACTGGAATAATTACCACAGATTAGAGGAAGCTGAGGATTGAATTACTGAACAAGAAGACTGAGTTCAAAATATCACTGAATCAGAGGAAAGAGAAAACAACAATTAAAAAACAGAAGGCAGCCTAAGGGCATTGTGGGACAATGTAAAATGTAACAATATTAGAATAGTAGATGTGCCAGAAGAGGCAGAAAGGGAGAAAGGAATACAGAAAATGTTTGAAGAAATAATAGCACAGAACTTCCCTAACCTGTTAAGAGTAAAAAGTCACACAAGTTCAAGGGCCACAGAGAACCCAAAGTAAGAAGAACCCAAAGAGGACAATGCCCAGACACATCATCATTAAAATTCCAAAAATCAAAGGTAAAGAGAGTATTTTAAAGGCAGTAAGAGAAAACTGTTACATACAAAATAGTTCCCATAAGGCTGACAACCTGATTGCTCATCAGAAACTCTACAGGCCAGGAAGGAATGGCATGGAGTACTTAAGGTATTGGAAAACAACGATCTGTGACTAAGATTACTATACCTAGCAAGGCTATCATTCAAAATATAAAGTCAAAAGATTCCCAGATAAGAAAAGGCAAAAGGAATACATCACCACCAATCCAGTATTACAAGAAATGCTAAAGGGACTGCTGTAATGAAAAGAAAGAAAGAGAGAAACCTAGCCATACAGAATAAAGTGGCAAACATACATACCTATCTATCTAATAAAAGAGTAATATGCAAATTAAACATACTCTGCCATACCCACAGGCCATGCCCACCAGCCATTCAAGAGCAAATATGCAAATTAACCCAACAAAGATGGCTCTGGCCATGGAGTTTCACAAGCAGAAGGCTTGGCATTCTCTGGCAATGGAGGAAGCTTAGCTTCCCTGCTGCCCTGGCCAATCCAGACCTACACTCAAGGGTACAAATTTTAAATTATAGAAGATAAATAAACCCCAGATATCATGGCTTCTCTTGGGTTCTGGGGAGATATGTCAGCCTGAAAACCATGAAAGGCCCCTCGCTCAGGCTGCCCCTTGACCCCCAAAAAATCTCACCCTGATCTGGGACACCTTCAGGGCAAACAGCTGGCCCCCACTCATGCACCAGGCCTCTATCCTATATGATAAGAGTAATATGCAAATTGACCATGACTCCAAAATATAAGATGGCTGCCCCATATGGTCAAAGATGGCTGCTCCAATGTGAACACAGGATGACCACCACTAGATGGTCAGCATGTAAGGACACTTGGGAGAGACCAGGACTGTAAGGGAGGACAGTTGTACGCAATGAGGTTAGCTGGGGAGGACAGTTAGAAGGAAACAGTCTACAAGAGAGGGAATTTGGGGGTGATCTATTCTGCAGAAAAGGACAATTAGGAATGACCAGGCCAGTAGAAGAGGGAAGTTGTGGGTGAACAGCCCTGTATGGAGAAGCAGTTGTGAGGGACCATGCCCATAGGAGAGGGCAGTTAGGGATTACCAGGCCTGCAAGGGAGGACAGCTAGGAGTGATCATGCCTACAGTATAGGGCAGTTAGGGACAAACAGGCTGGTAGCAGAGTAGTTAGACATCAAACAGGCTGGCATGAGAATGTTTAGGGGGTGATCAGGCTGGAAGGCAGAAGTGGTTACGGACAATCAGGAAATAAGCAGGCAGGCATGTGGAAGCCAGCAGTCCTGGATTGTGAGAGGGATGTCTGACTTCCCATATAGGCCCAATCCTACCAGGTTCCAGATTGGAGAGGGTGCAGGCTGGGCTCACGGACACACAGCCCTGTGCATGAATTTCATGCATTGTGCCCCTTGTCAAAAATAACCCTAAATGGATTGAAAGTTACATTCAAAAGGCATAGGGTAGCTGATTGTGTAGAGAAACTAACCATATGCAGTCTACAATAGTCCTAACCCCAAACAAAGGCACCCAGAAGATGAGAGCGAAGGGTAGAAGAAATTATTCATGCAGCTGTGAAAGAAAAAAAGGCTGGAGTAGCAATACTTATATGGAACAAAGTAGACTTTAAAATTAAGGCCATCACAAGAGTTAACAAAGTTCACTAATAATACTAAAGGGATTGATCTAATAAAAGGATATAACCCTGGTAAACATATATATGCACACATTTCAGGAGCACCTAGATATATGAAAAAATTTCTAGATGATTTTAACAGAGAGATCGACAATACAGTCCCATTGTGGGACTTTAACAACTCTTTCACTTCAATTGATAGATCATGGAAATAAATAATTATTTTGTATTTAGAATTTTGTAATAGATTTAATTAAAAAAATAAATTAAATAAGGAGTTCAAAAAGTATGGAGAAGAGGCAAAATAAAAATATAAAGAAAATATTTAAAAAATAAAGACAGCTGAAACCGGTTTGGCTCAGTGGATAGAGCATAGGCCTGAGGACTGAAAGGTCTCAGGTTCGATTCTGGTCAGGGGCATGTACATTGGTTGCGGGCACAACCTCATTAGGGGCATGCAGGAGGCGACTGATCGATGTCTCTCTCTCTCAACGATTATTGTGGCTTTCTGTTTTTTTCCCTTCCTCTCTGTAGAAATATCAATAAAATAAATAAAAAAATAAATAAATAAAAAATAAAGACAAAAATAATTTGTGTTCTTCAACACGTAAATGGATAAAGAAGATGTTATATAAACAATTCTATGATGTTCAACCATGAGAAAGAAGAAAATTGTTCCAATTGTGAAAGACATGAGAGACCTCAGATGAGAACAACAAACACGGTATGCTATAAATAAAAGACTATTCACCACGCCTTCATGCCACAATGCCCTCACACCACAACAAGCAATCACCAGGAGGCTGTGTATGCAGCACACACACGTAAGTGGGTGGGCCTGGGTGCACATGGAGCTGGTGAGAGCTTGATGCTGCATGCACAGGACAGAGGGGGATCCTGCAGCTCTGAGCTGAGAAGCCTGGGAGTCCTGCAGATGTGAGGTATGGAGGCAGGGCCCAAGGTTCTGAGCAGCGAGTCCTGGGGTCCCACAGTTCCAGCTTCCCTCTTTGGGCAATCCATTGAGGAACCCTAGATGGGAGAGCAGGGCCTACCACTTTGGGGAGATCGATTGTAAGAGGCACAGAGTAGGGACCTCCTACTGAGAGCATGAATTTTGTGCACCAGGCCTCTAGTAGTAATCTAACATACATGGACTCTTAGAATGCTTAATTCATAGAAACAGAAACTAGAATGGTGATTAACAGAGCCTGGGGACTCAGGAAAACAAGGATATGTTGATCAAAGGGTATACAAACTTGGAGTTAAAAGATAAGTAAGTTCTGCAGATCTGTAGAGCACTGTGATTTTAGTCAATTAGAGGCCGAATGCTCAAAATCCATGCAAGAATAGGCCTTCCCTCCCCCAGCTGCTAGCAACAGCTTCCCTCAAGAACCTGGGACTCGGGCTGCCCTTGCAGCCATGGCTTTCACACAGATGGTCACACAATGTATCCAATTACATGTTGTAAAATTATAAATCCTACAATGTTTATGTCAGTGGTATTTAACTAAAAATAACCCTCTCCAATAACCAAATTGTTATGGAAATATAAATTAAAACCACGATGAGATATTATCCTATACCTATCAGAGTGGCTAACATTATAAAGACTAATCACACAAAGTGTGAGTGAGGGTGTGGAGCAACTGGAAGTTTCAGGTACCAGTTATTGGAATGTATAGCAGGAAAATACTTTGGCAAAGAATTTGGCAGTCTCTTTAAAAATTAAGAAACATTTAACAATATTAACTATCCCGTATTCTAGCCCTTCCACTGCTAGCTATTTACACAAGTGAAATGTATAAATATGTTTAAGGACATGTATATGAATATTTCTTGCAGCTTTAATTTGTATACTTGTAAACTTGAAACCCTGAAAATGTACTGATACATAACAAAGTGGATGTTTCTCAAAATAATTTTGCTGAATTATAGAGAAACCAGCATCCATATGATACAGTCCAACTATAAAAAAATCCAGATAAAAGCAAACTAATCTAAGAAGATAACAGACCGACAGCTACCTGGGGATAAAAAAGGAAGGGGTAGAAAGAAACCTTTGGGAGTGATGGATATATTCACAATCTTGATTGTGAAGATGGTTGCAGGGGTGCATGAAAATGCCAAATTTATTAGACTATAAAGTTTAGTGTGTGAACTTTTTCTACATGAATTATACTTCAGCTCAGGTCGTGGGAAATAAGTATAAATTCTAGTTTTTGTTATTTTTACTAGTATATTTTGACCTTACAATCTGGGATTATGATGCATTCCCATTCATTTTACTAATTGCCTTTTAATATTACATTTCTTAGGCTACTCTGCAGAAAATATTTGTTAACAGAAATGATTTACTTCTCTTTTTCCCTGCCCTTCAGCTTTTTCTTTCTCTGTTCTTTATTGCACTGACATCTTCTATTATGTGGGAAAGCAAAGTAAATCACAGCACAAATTATACAAGTTGCTGTGATGCCTTACATGTTAGTCACCAACCTTTTATTTTGTTTTTAATCACGAGATTCTTTCTATTGAGCAGGTCCTATGATCTTTCTTTTATCTGTTAATGTAATGAATTGCCTTTCTTAGTTTTCCAATGCTGAATCAACCCTTAATTCCAGAAAATCCTACTAATACTACACTTTCAAAAATATTGCTGTATTCAATTTGCCCATATTTGGTGAATTAATGATACAGCACTTTCATATAACAGGTTTTCATTAACTACTGGTAATGCTTCTGTCTTCATTCTATGCTAATCTGCTACAGGCACTTTCAGGCATTTTGTATGTAACATAGTTAACAATGGAAGCAGCTATTTTATTTTAACTCATTGTTTTTTACAGATGCATTAACTTCTAATCAGATAATATGTGCAATTTTTTAAGGTACCTCACATAATAATCCGTTGAGCTGTGACCAAGAACACAGTTGCCTGGCTAGATCATTTTGTTGTTGTTATTAACACTCAGTATAAGATATTTCTCACATAGATTTTTTTGAGGCAGTGGGAGGGGTTTGGAAGGAAAAGAAAAACATAAATGAGAGAAGATACATGGATTGATTATTTCCCCAGTTGCCCTGCTAGGGGCTGGGGATGGAGTCTGCAACTCCACTGTGTGGGCTGGATGGGGATCAAACCTGAACACTTGAGTGCCTGGGCTGAGGCTGTACCACTGAGGAAAACCAGGCGAGGCTAGCTCTGATTCCTAAGACTAGTGATCATGATCACTTTAGAGTTGATTTTCCTTCTTTTGAGACTGGAACACAGAAACCTAACACAAGCTGAATTTCAAAAATAAGTGCAATTTACGTGGGTGAATAAAGCTAGCCATACGCAGGTTCTTATATACTTCAACTAAATATAAAAAATCTGGTTTAGGTAAGTAGGAAGCATGAAGGAATAGTGCCCCAAAGACACCTCTATGGCTCTAGCTCAGTCACTCTGCATGTTGCTACCATCTTAAACACTTTAAAACAAATACCTGTTACTAGGATCTCTTACAGAAAACCGAATCCCAAACTTGGGGAAGGAACAAGGGCACAGGTAATTGTACAAAGTTCTCCAGATGCTTCTCATGGCTATCTGTTTTCAAACTACAGAGGTTCCAGACTTACTTGTCAATTGCAGTTTCTGAAATTTTTTTCCTGACTTATCACCTGATGCAACACAGCTCCCTTGTTTAGCAAGACTTCACTTATCTTACCTATTTTACGATCTATAGACATACTTATCAATTTCTCCCCTCTCCATGCATTTCACCCATCAGATAATACTGTCCTCTAAACTTCCTGCTGAAGGAATTGCTTTGATGGCCTCTGTGTGTGGTAACTTCCCATTGTCAGGACATATGGTCCTTCTTTGTCTTATCTCGACTGACATTTGTCTTCCTATAGCAGTACTTAAAATACACTGCTCAACAGAGAGGAGCTGGCTGAGGCTGCACAAGTAAACAAGACATCCACAGTCTCTTTGTGTATTGTGTCTTCTTGAGGTGGGTAACTTGGAGCATGCATTAATTGGGTTTTCTTTTGTACAGTATTTCTGTCAGGACTGCTCCAGCTCTGGTCCTTCCAGGAATAATTGTTCCCGGTTCTCTGAAGGATAAATGCCTGAAAGTGCCTGTAGCAGATTAGCATAGAAGATCCATAAACTTTATTCCATACTTATTGTTTAACATGTTTATTTTAAATTGATTTGGGTGCAGGAGGAAAAGAGGGCACATTCTTCACTAATGAAAAGAAAGAGGTTTTGGCCTGACCATCATGATTCAGTGGCTGGAGAGTCAGCCCCCTCTACTTCTTAGAAGGTTATCTGCATCCATTCCTAGTCAAGTACAAGTACCTTGGTTTCATGTTCTATGCTGCCCATGTTCCTGGTACCTACAGGGGGCATCCAATAAATGTGTCTCTCTTGCTTAGATCTCTCTCTCTCTCTCTCTCTCTCTCTCTCTCTCTCACTCTCTCTCTCTCTCTCTCCCCCCCTCCCCTCCTCCCTCCCTCCCTCCTTCTACATTTCTGCCTTTCTCCCTCCATTACTCCCTCTCTGACTTCTGACCTCCCTCCTTTTCTCCCTTTCACACTCACTGTAAATAAATGGAGAAAATATCCTTGGGTAAAAACTTTAAAAAGAAATAGTAA
>PVJN01056482.1:0-12758 GCA_004026805.1 Lasiurus borealis | reverse complement strand
AAAGTGCGGTCTCTCTCTCTTTTTTCCTATTAGCAAAGCAAATTGTTGGAACTAATTACATCTCTGATAGATTTTAGGTTAGAAAAATAGATTTTTATAAAAGCAGAACCATTACTTCTAAAGGAGGAAAGTGGATAGAACAAATTCCAGAGTGTTGAAACTGCATATTGTATGTATTCATACATCACAGGGCCTCCATTTATTCTTCAACGAGTACTGTGACTTTTGAGGGAAGGGTAGGCACAATTAAAAAATAAGGAGCTTAAAATTTGGTTGAGGATATGAGTAGTCAAGTGGTGCTCCTGGTACATAAGAGAGATGAGGAGGGACCGGAACAAGGCTGTCAGGCTTTAGCCATGAAAATAGGAAAGGGCAGATTTGAGAAACACTCAGGAAATAGAATTAGTAGGACTGAATGGATGATGGAAGGGAGAGGAATAGTTTCCGATTGAGCAAATGAGTGTATTGGGGCATTCTAACCAAGATGGGAAGTGCGGAGACTATAGAAGGAAGCTAATGAATTTTGTGAAGAAAGACCATTAGCCTTGTATAGACTGAGTTTTGAGGTTCCCATGGGGAAATGAGGTTAATTTCCAGTAAACATTTATGTTTTGTTACTCAGGGAAAACTACAAAACTGCGGTTATAGATGTGGGATTCATACTTATGTAATCGATAGTTAAAGCCATAGGAATCAAAAAGATGGTTTAGAACAAGAGTAGAGTGAGAAAAACATTGTATACAACTCTAGGGAACACAATTTAAACGATGAAGAGAAGAAGAAGAATCTAAGATGATTGTCATATTAATTATTTTGTATTTTTTGGCTGATTTAATGAGGTGGGAAAAAAGAGTGGAATAGAATCCAAGAAAATTATGATTAACAACATAAACTGCTGCAGTGAGAAGGGGGTATTTTTTCAACTTAATTTACCATCCTCTACCCCATCTTCTCTGGGATTGTAGAACTTTATGGTCATTCTCCAGTATTTCTTGAAAATTAGCATTGGAGAAAACTGTTTGAATAAGGCTCAGATTAGGTCTTCAAGTTGTTCACCAAAACCATCACCACCACTTCCAGCTTCCTCCTGTTCTTGGGAGATACTTGTAAGAGAATAAAATAAACAAACTTAAATTTGTTCTTAACCAGTGTCATAGATGATGTTCCAGTGCACTCTATAGCACTTAGCAGCTTGTTCTGTTTATTTTCATGACTTGTTTCCCCAGAGCCTGTGAAGTAGGAGCAGAAATTACATTCCATTCACTTTTGTCATCTTAGAACCATAATATATATGAATAGAATTAAAATGAACTAGAAATCTGTGGTTTATGAATACAGGGGGAGGGGCAGTGGGGAATCAAGATGATACTGAGTTGAGTGTACATGATGGAGTCAACATTTCTGAACCTTCAGGTAAGCAGAAACTTAACCAGATTATCATAATCTTTTCTCCCTCTCACTCAACATGGAGATTCTGTGGTTTTGTACCTTCAGCTGATGGCACAGTTGTCAAGCATGTAAGCTCCTTGGTACTGCTAAAACATTGTTACTCTGAGTGAAGATTGCTTACAGAAGATTCTGGCACAGAGCCATTGAGAAATGTTCAGTGGCACCTAGTGTGTGTAAGTGGGCCTAGCATTCTTCTGGATGCCAAGTGTTGTGACTTTTCAGATTGCAGAATTAACCTGTGGCCACCACCTGCCAGAGTCCCTTGAGTGCAAGCCACCCAACACATGTTCTTTTCCAGCAGCAAGGGTTAGGTTGGTTGAACTTAAAGAGCAGATTGGAAGATGGAGGACATATTTCCCCACTGAAATACGGTTTAAATTTATGACTCTTCATAAAACAGAAGTGAAGTAGAGCAAGTGGGAGGAAGATCATTTGGCACTTTGCCATAAATTTCAGTTTTAGAAATGATTGATGTTAGCCCTGGCTAACATAAAGTTTCAATTTTAAAAATGACTTAGTTGATTGGAGCATTGTCCCCTGCACTAAAAAAGGTCAAAGTCAATGGTTTAATTTCCAGTCAGGGCACACACCCAGATTGCAGGTACAATTTCCTATCGGGGCATATGTAGAAGGCAACTGATCGATGTTGCTCTCTTACATCAATATCTCTTCCTTCCCTCTGTCTCTCTAAACTCAATAAAATACAATTTAAAACATTGAAAAAATGATTGATCTTTTTAAAAAGGTTTCGGAATGACTATTGGTTCTTACTAAAGTGAAAAATATATTGTGGTTCCCAAGGTCTGGTTTTGGAGCTCAAGGGTTTGAGCTACGGCTTCTTACACCCATAGACCTCCCTTTTTCAGTATTGGTTGAGCCTCCCCTCTGCCATATTAATTGGCAACGTATTTTTGTAGGGCATTCTTGTCTACAAGTGGGTTGAGGCAGAGTGAGGCTGGGTATTAGTTGGGAATCTCTTGGCTTAGCAGACAATGGAATCTCATGGCAATTAGGGTTTGGTGGATAAGAGAAAGGGTTATAGTGCAAAGAGACTATTTTCACATGATGAATCTGGGCCATCCCCAGACTGCTGTGTGTACTGCTTGAATGGCAAGTAACATTGAATTATAGCAAATAGCTCTCCCTATTTATTTCTAGCTTTGAAGACATTTATTCCTCTAGCTATAGGCCGAGGAAACCTGGCAAGCTTAGAAAGCGCACAGAGCATGACAGAAGCACTCAGGTCCAGCAGCTGTGTCAGGAAGAGGGATCTGGGAAAGTGGACTTGCTGGGGATGAGATACATTTTGTAAGTTACCCACCTAAGCACCATAACTGCCTTCCCAGCATAGCATACTTGGGTTTTTTAGGCCAGCATGGCTTACACACTGTCCTCTTGCTCTGGGCTGCAGCAGTTTCACTACCATCCCTCTCTTGACATTGTCTCTTGGGGACAAAGAAATCGAGGGATCTTGGTAGGGAGCCTACCATCACTCTCCCCCACCTTCTGAAGGCAAGAAACTTTCCTCTTAAAAAGAGTGAGAGCACCCAGCCAGTTTTTTTAAAAAAGGCCTGTGGGTTTTTAATGGAAGTGCACTGGGAAAGGAGGAGGGGCTTGGGTATTTTGAAGTGCTTGTCTAGGTGTCTTGTATAGTATCTATCTTTAATTGCATCTTCACAGCCTTCATGTAAAGGAGCTTATCAATTGTGTATAACATAACTCCAATTAAGTGGCTTAAATAAGGAAATTCACATGACAAGAGGTCATTTAATATGGCTCCGAGTTTGGTTAATTCAGTGGCTTGATGATAATACCAACAAATCAGGTTCTTGAAATCTTTTTACTCTGCTGTCCTCTGTGTTGATTTACGCTCATGCTAGTTCACCTCGGAATCCCAAAATGACTACCATAATCCCAGAAGGAAATGCTGACAGAACAGTGTCTCACAGAAGAGGGACTAATTTTTTCCAGTGTTTCTTTTAAAGTGAGAAAATCCTTGGAAACCCAGCAGATCTGGCCTCATGTCTCATTTGCTAGAAATGGGTCATCTTCCCATTCCTGTCATTGGCAGAGCAAATGAGATCATCCATCAGGAGTGGCTGAGATTAATTAGGGGTTACCCTCTAAATTATGTGGATTAGAAACACAAGTCATGTCTATTAGGTGAGAAAGAAGGGGATAAGGGTTTGGGTAGGTATCCAGCCAGCAGTGTCTCCTCTACGTAGGTTCTTGGGTTTTTAAGGATCCGGAATGTGAGGCTAAGAGAGAGTGACTTTTCTAAGATCACAGATAGTAGGCGAGAGCCTTCAGTCTCAGCTTTGTCTCTAAAGTCAGTATATTTTTAATATATTTTTTGAAAAATATGTTTTTATTGATTTCTAGGAGAGGAAGGGTGAAGGAGTGAGAGAGAAATATTAATGAGAGAATCGTCAATTGCCTGCTTCGCGTGTGCAATCAAGCCTGAACTCCATGACCTCCTAGTTCATGTCGGTGCTCACCACTGAGCACACTGGCTGAGCGAAAGCCAGTATGTTTTATATTGTATCCTGCTGCAGTATAAAATACACCTGACCCTTGAATAACACAAGCTTAAAATGCAAATTTTCTTATATACAGATATTTTTTTCAATAAATATTTAGTCAGCCTTCTGTATTTCTCAGGTTTTCCACCTGCAGAATCAACCAGTTGCAGATTGAAAACAGTATTTTCAATCTCCCATTGGAATTCAATAGATGTTGAAAGCTGACTGTATGCATTGTTCTACACCATTTTACATAAGGGACTTGAGCATTCTTGGATTTTGGTATATGCAGGGTTTCCTGGTACTAATCCCTGAAGGAGGATCATAGTTAAGTCTTGGGAGAGTCAAAAGTTATATGCTGGTTTTCAACTGTGTGGGGATCGGTGCTCCTATCCCGTATTATTCAGGAGTCACCTGTAGCTTGATTTCTGCTGTTTAAAAACTTCTGGTCTATAAGAAATTTTAAACTCAAGTGCCACATCAACTAACTTGAGTTTATGTGAGAGGAGAGGATTCCATCCAGTTCTTCTTATCCAGTGATGGGGTTTATCTAACACAGGAAACCTAGGAATGCAACATTCAGCAGGCAGTGATCTTATTGCCCCTGAGATTTCTGTACTATTTATTTCATACCCCCTTCTGAGAGCAGCCACGAGTGGTAAGGGCAGAGTTTTAGCCTACTTACTGAGCCCATTCATCTGTCCCTCCCACAGCTATTTACAGAATGCTGCTATGTGCCAGGCACTGGCACTGTTCTAGGCATTGGGGCTGTTAACAGTTAACAAGATGCACAAAGACTCCTAAAAGAGCAGACTCATTTAGGAATGAGGTTATCAAAAAATAGAGTGTACAGGTGGTCAGGAGTAAGCCTCTTACTACTTTGCTTTTGGCAGAATCATTCAAACTTTTTTGCTTTCTCGCTTCCTGATATTATGTTCATGAGCCTTTCATATGGGCTCACTATAAAGAGGCGGGGTCCCTGGATAACAGAAGTAGATGGTAAGGCATCGCTGACATTTACTAAATTGGATCCAATTGGAAGGTCCAAATCCTGTCAGTGTCAACAAAGACAACAGTGGCCCACTTCCAGGGATCTTCACCATCACCATGTCTACTCCGGGACACACCGAAGAAGCCTGCATTAGAAAACAGTTCCAGAATTAAGGTTGAAGGTGTGAGAGACCCTTGCACAACAGTTGGTATTTACTCTGTTTGATGCTCCCATAGACTTGGATTGTGTATGGTCAAGGATTGAAAATAATTTTGATGATACAGTATTTCATCTGGTGATAGTTCATTTGACATTTTTAAATTGGGGGGGGGGCATTTTCAGTAAAAGGTGTAAAGATGGAAAGGAAGAAATTGGAATCAGATGAGGGTTTGAATCCCACTTATAAAGTGTTTACAGGTAGATGCATCTAAGATGTGCTTTAAAATGGTTAATATAATAGTAACCATTTTAGTAAATGCTAAAAGAGTAACCAAAACAGTAACTTCTTAAAATTCACTGACATTTAGGGAGAGTTTTCTTTGTGCTTTAGGTACATTTCCTTCCTAACTTCACAATTCTTAAGGTTCATGTTATTCTCTCCATTTTTTAGATTAGGAAACTGATGCCCAGAGACTCAAGTGACTGATCCAAAGTACTGCAGAGATTGGGGCGTGTGGGGGGGGAACACACTTAAAATAGGATACTTTTCCTTCTTCTTCTTGGTCCCAAACTTTAATAAAAGAATGAACTTTGATTTTAAAAAGTCTTAACCATTACTGATGCTAAAAGACATAGGGAAAAGTCATGAATCATCAGCCTGAGTAAAATAGTGTCACCATTAGCGTTTACATCCCAGCGGGAGAGGGAGCAGTAAAGAGAAATTACAGATTAGGACAGGATTCCTGCGATAGAAAAGCAGGTGTCCACCATACCGCTCAGAGGTATAAAAAAGGCAAGCGTGGAAAGAGGTTTCCTGGCCAAGGAAACCCGAGGCAGAGGACCCCCAGCCGGGAAGAAGCGCTGGGCCATCGGGGGGAAGAGCAGCACAGTGTGTGTAACTGTAGCGAGTGAAGTTTTGCCGGAGAAAGAAAGGCGGGGATCCCGTTAAGCCGAGCGCTGGGACCCCGGAAAGGAGTCCGGGTCTCCTCCGTGTGACGAAGCGCCATTGAAAGTTTTGAAATTATTCGATCTGATCTTTGTGTAATACCACGTTTCTTAATCATCTTTTCCCCAAGCTACATTGTGCATCCCCGCCTGCCCCCCAAAAATGGTCGACAAAGCAGCCCTATAGAATTAAGAACGACCAGCAGGGGCGGTTACTTAATCGCCTGCTGAGGAGAAAGCGCGTGGGGCCGCCCCAACGGCGCGGAGGGAGGGACTCGGCGAGGAGGGCGGCCCCGTCCCCGCCTCGCTGTGCCGGGGCCCTCAGCGGCAGATCCCGGCCCTGCACCCCGGACCAGAACCGCTGCAGGTAGGCTCCTCCCCCAGAGAAGCTACGTCGCCAGGTAGGTTCCTCCCCCAGGGAAGCTACGTCGCCAAGTAGGCTCCTCCCCCAGAAGTTTACGTCACCAGGTAGGCTCCTCCCCCAGAGAAGCTACATCGCCTCAGGCCGCCCCGGCCCCGCGTCGGGCGGAGCCAGGCGTGCGGTCCCCGCGGATCGTCTCCGACTGGCACCAGCCGGCGGAAGAACGTGGGCGGGCCGGCCCCGCCCGAGCCCCAGGCCCCGCCCACACACGGCGCCAGGTCCCCTGGCTCGTGCGGTCGTCGCGCCCGCGCCGCTCGGTTCCGCGAGGCCTGGGCGTCGGGACAGCCGGGGCAGCGGAACTGACGCCGGCGGACTTCCGGGGCCGGCCCCCGGGGAGGTCGGCGGCGGCGGCGCCGCGGTCGTGGAAAGGCAGCGGGAGCGTGAGCGGCCGCGGGCGACGCAAGTTCCTCACCGAAGCTCCCCTTCTCGGCTCGCGCGTCTCTGCTGGTCGCGTGCTGCCTCCCGCCCGCGGCTCCTCCCGGGGAGAGCTTTCGCCGCGGTCCGCCGGGAAGGGACCGTCGCCACCCCGCCCCGCGGCCAAGTGCGAGTGCCCGTCGCCCTCCTGCGCCGCCTCCTCGCCCCCCGCGGCGGGCGCCCTTCTCGCTGGAAGCACTCCCCCCAGCTCCATGAATGGAAATCGGCTCCGCAGGTGAGTGTCGGGGCTGTTGGCCGGGTCCGCGGGGATGTAGGGCATCGTCGCTCCCCCAGCCCCGGCCTCGCCTCGGCGTGCGAGGTCCGCGGTCCGGGCGTCTCCTCCTCTCCGGGGGCCCCTCCTCCGCCTCCGCGCCGCCCCGCCGCGGCTCCCCGGAGCCGAGTGGGCGACCCTGCGGGGAGGGGACACCGCCTACAGAATCGGAAGTTTGGGGCTCTCCGGGCCGGGTACCCCCGGGAGTGGAGAAGCGTTTGCCATGGCTTTTCCTGTGCAGGTGGAGGATGTAACGGTGTGTGTTCCCACAGAGGCGCTGGGCGCTCACTGCTGAGACCGCTGAAGGTAGTGACTGAGATAGAGAGAGGGGACAGAGGAGGAAAATTAAGTTTGGTTTTAGGGCAGCGTCCAAGACAAGATGGCATTTTTTTTTTCCCCATCCCCGAGTTGTCTTCTGATGTTTGTGGCAGCCAGGTATGTATATGTATGTATATATATACATATATATATATACACACACACACACACACATATACATATGTATGTGTATATATATATATGTGTGTGTATATATATATATGTATATATATATACACACACACACACACACACACACACACACAGGGTGGGGCAAAAGTAGGTGGTACGGTTGTTCGTATGGAACATGAGACAATAGTAAACATTAACACACCAGTAAACTGTTTTTGGCGTCCTCACAGCTGTACCCCTATACTTTTTGCCCTGCCCTGTATAGTTCTCGAGGCTCTTGGGGATGTCATGTCAGGCCGGATGGATCGTTGCTGGCGTGAGGAGGTGATTCTTAAAACTGCTGACAGTATTTCATTTTTCATTCTCTGTTCCCTAGAGAAGAGTTGTCATATTCCTGGAAATTTGGCACTTAAGAAAACCGCTTTCTCTCCTTGGGAAAAACGATAGTCTTGAGGGAAAAAAAAAAACCAAAAACGCAATTATTTGGGCAGTACTTATCTTAAAAGAAAAAAGCCATCTTTATGGTTCTTAAGTAATTGAGGAACATAAAGCAGACATTACATAACAGTTTGCTTTCCAGAGGATCGTTCATAACTTGACACGCCAAGTTTGAAAGTTTGCCCCATCCAGATTGTCACAGACTTATAATGTTCAAAATATTGGTGGGGCAGAGGGTGTCTTGTTCCTAATGGTATCATAAGCGCCTGAATTTCGCATCTCATTTTGCCAATTCGGGAGGTGCCTGACTATGAGATAAGAAAAGCTTATGTAAAAGAAACTGATGGTTTAATATTAAATAATTTATTGACGAGGTTAAAGAGTACAATTGTAAAGTAGGTGCAAAAAGCATTCCAGTGGTAGAGGTGGGATGGGGACGACTTTTATTACAAGTCTTATTTTATGGAGTTTTCTCTAATCAATTTGTGCCATTTCTCTTTTGCATCCTCCATTAAAAATGTATTTTTTTACATTCTTCATATATCCTTTTTTAAAGTGTCTACTCTTAAAAAATATATATATATACATATATATATATATATATACACACACACGTACATTTATTGCAGAGAGAGGAAGGGGGAGGGAGAAAGAATCATTGATCAGCTGTATTCTGCATGCCCCACAATGGGGATGGAGCTGGAAACCCAGCATGTGCCCTGACTGGGAATCCCACCGTGACCTCCTAGTTCATGTGTCTTCTTCACTCAACCCTTGAGCCACACCATCCCAGCTTCATATCTTCTTAAAAAGGGAAAGTTTGTCTAAATTGTGGAAAGTTTTAGACTCTCATTTGTTTATCATTGGTTTGTGTTTTTCCAAAACGGTATCCTGCCTTTTTTTTTTTTTTTAACTTTCTACTATACTTTTTAGAGAATGTGATGATTTGTGGGTATAGGTGATTTTTACGTAACTATCCTGTTGTCAAGCCTGGAAAACAGAACATAAAACTTAAAAACACTTTGTTAATCATCCTAAAACTTTTAAAATATTTCCAAAAAATATTCAAAGATATTTTTCTTTTTCTCCTTTGGTTTTTTATATGAAATTATGCCCAATATATGGACACATCTTAGAAAACCCTTCTAAAGACAAACCACCTAGTCAACTGGTCCAACTAGCGAAGTATGATTCAGTAAATGCTCCTGTGAATTCTTAAGCTAAGAATTAGACATCTTGAAATGCAAAGTTTATTTTAAGTGCAGTTTATGCATAATTGGTTATAATCTCAAGTGAAGATAAGGTATAATTGTCTTAAGGGTGTCATCATCAAAACCAAAATTTTCATTCTTCCCAAAACTTACAATGTAATTGTTTTTGCTGCACATGAAATTAAAATTATATATTGGGGGAATTGTGCAACTAAGTTTTAAATCAAGGATTTAACAGATATATTGTTTGGTTTAAACATTTTTTATTTTAACTTAGCATTTACTCTTTATTGAATTTATTGGGTGACACCTATCTTCTACATATATATATATATATATATATATATATATATATATATAAAAGCCTAAGCAACCGTTAGGACCAAATGACACGCACTGACCACCAGGGGGTAGATGCTCAACACAAGAGTTGCCCCCTGGTGGTCAATGCACGGCCAACCTCCTGCAGCCCCCCCTTCCCCCCCCCCCCCCAGCTGGCAGGTGGGGGGGGACACTCCCCATAGGCCTCTATTGCTGGCCAGGCCAAGGGACCCCATGGGTGCACGAATTCGTGCACCAGGCTTCTAGTTGGTTAATAAAAGTATGTAGGTTTCAGGTATACAATTCTATAATACATCATCTATATATTGTATTGTGTGTTTAGCTCCCTAAGTGGATTTTGCATCTAAAAATCTTTATAATCATTTTAAATGTAAATGTTCTTTAATTGTTTATGAAATCAATGTTGGATCTTGGTTCTCCAATTCTTTTCTAAATTTTTCTTATGTGTAAATATTCTCAGACCTCTTATGACTAGATGTTTTAATTTCTAATTGTTAAGTGGATACATAGAAACCTAAGTTTATTCACATTAGAGCCTTTGAGTACAATTACTATGTAATTGTTTCTTGGTGAATCATTCCTCACTAAAAGTTAATATTTGTTCTCTTTGCATGAAATCTTTTAAGTGATTTTTAAGGATGTCCTATACAAACTACTGACCTAGTACTATGTGAACTTTTTTTTAAACAAAAGTGGCACAATTGGTTTTTAAATAATAAGCAACAACATTTGAGCATGTGATTCATTAGGAGAACTTCTAATGAAATCCTAATTTTTATGGCTTAATTACAACTGTATTAAGAGTATTTGTTATGTTTTAGTTTCCAAATAAAGTGGGGATAGGGAAAACAGAAATATTAATTGGGGTTTTACTTCTCCTGAGGAGCTATTTTTTAAGACCATACTATTCTACTCTATGTTTTCAGGTAAAGTCAGACTACTGTTTAGAGTCGATGGAATTCTACTTGTCTACCAATAGAAGGAAAAATTTTTTACTTTTACCTTAAATTAATATACACAAATTGATTTGAAAAGTTTGATAATTGTCTTATACAGTCTTGCAAAAGTGAATAGACTATGTTTCTTAGTTGTACTTTTAAATTCATATTTGAACAATAGTTGTTTTTGGGCTATGCATTCTTGAATAAGAAAAGTCATTTGAGAACAAGTTTCAAAGAAACAAAATTTTATGTATGGAAGCTTAATTTGAATGAGGTTGGTTAAAATGGATTCAGAATAATATGCTGTTAGGTTCTCAGTTGAATATTTAAAATAAATCTTTAATCAGTTTGGGAAATATTTTTATTACATAAATTTTTCTCTTGTAGAATTTTGCCTTGAAAAAATATAAAAATGCTGCTCTGGGAGGTCATGATTCTTGAACATGGAGCTATTTTTTTAAGACCATACTATTAAATTTTAAATTTGGTTGTCACTTAAATTTTACTTTGTGCTACTCTGGAGTAGCCATTAAAACATTTTTTTCCTAAAATATTTTTACTGCTCTTGATTGGCAGCAAATTGAACTTATTTTATATTTATAAAAATGTACAAGATTACTTTAATTTCTGTTTTAAAATTTAATTTCTCTGACAGTTGATAGAATAACCTGGGGAAAAAATAAAAAAAGAGGCAAGTAATACCTTTTTTCTTCTAAATAGACTTTACAGAAAAAAAGAACATATATGTAACCCTCAAATATAATTCATTTAACAAGCCTAATGATTCCATCCCCCTGATATAACCACTCTTTAAATTTTTAAACCAAATTCCAAACTAATTTATGTAAAAATACTTAAGACACTAATTTAGGAAAGCAGTTAGAATGAATAAAATGATTTCTAGATACTACTTCATTTTTCTTTGAATGTTGTAAAATAAGTTGGTATTTTAGAATTAATTTATATCTATTTTTTTCCACTGGGAACATTGTATTTATTTGATTTTGTAAGCCTGACCTGATAGTATGCCTAGATAGAAGTCTAGGCCCCTGTGAAGGGGATGCATTTCCTGGAAGAATTCTCTGTTGTATTTGGAAAATCCCTAGCTCAGAGTAGAATTCTTGCCAAATTGTCATAAGCTATTAGATTCTAGTTTAATACTATGTTGCTTTATATCACAACTATCTTTTTTTTTTCACATTGATTTCCATAATCTTAAAATACTTGAGGGTCTACTTGAAAGATGAATTAAATATTTTATTAATTTTATAAAACATTTTCTTATACCTAAAACTAGAGACCTGGTGCATGAAATATGTGAGCCCAACCTGTACTCTCTCAAAGTCTGGGACCCTTTGGAGGATGTCTGCCTATCCAGAATCCCTTGGGATGTCTCCCTGGAGATTGGGCCTAAGTTAGCAGGCGGACATCCTTCTTGCAGTCTGAGATCCCTCTCACAGTCTAGGACCCTTACCGCTCCTTACCACACCCACCTGCTTGCTGCTCCTTTTTGCTTGGCTGGCTGCCACAGAGGCAGGAAGGCGTGAGCCCAACTTCTGGATGAGCGGCACTCCCCCTGTGGGAGTGCATCGACCACCAGGGAGCAGCTCCTGCATTGAGCATCTGCCCCCCTGGTAGTCAGTGTGCATCATAGTGACTGGTCGTTCTACCGTTCAGTCAATTTGCATATTAGGGTTTGATTATATAGGATTAGGACCTTAATAACTTGGAAGTGTTTGTTTGTCTTAATGGATAAGGTGAAAAAAGACAAGTGATAGTTCTGTTTTCATGATGGTGAAACTAAAAAGATAATTTACTTAAGAATACTGTCCTTTCCAAACCTGTTTAGTCTCAATTTTCTTGGGGATGAGCAACATTCACTAGAGATTTCTATTACAGTTGTATAGGATACTTAATACACCCTCATTCTTGGCTCATTAACAAAACATGTGAGAAAGAATATTGTGTGGGTTTTTCAACCATAATGGACATGCTGTTTGGATGCATGAACAGACTTTCTGTATTTGGAGCTTCTGTAGTTTTTTGTCATTGTCTGTTAATATTAATGACTTTCTTTGGCTATCCATTGCTTAAAATAAATACTTTAGATTTAGCAAAGCTATGTCATACAACTAATGCTTTCTCTTATTTTTGTTGTTAAACATGTTTTTATTGATTTCATAAAGGAAGGGAAAGGGAGGGAG
>PVJN01056481.1:0-12758 GCA_004026805.1 Lasiurus borealis | reverse complement strand
ACATAAAGGCCACCAAAAACAGGAGTCTGTGATGAAATCTTATGCCAACTACTCCTTTCTATGAATCATCTCTTTTCCAAGTTTCCAGGCTATATACATTATCTGCCCGTTATCCACTAAGTAGCCATGTCAGTTATCAGATCAATTGTTGCGGTATCAAAATGCTTGCGTAACCCTTATTTTATTTAATAATGGCCCCCAAACATAAGAGTATTGATGTCAAAGATATGCCAAAGATAAACTATAAAATGTATATACTTATAGGAAAAATATCCTAGCAACCGGCTGGATTTTTATGAAAACCACTCATACTCAGGACACTGGTGATCTCCTCAGACCAAGCCCAGGTGCATTTTACCTAACTCCTCTACACTCTGAGACTGTGTTTTCCATCTCCCTAGCATTGAAAGAGTCCCTTCAGAGGTGTATTTATCATGACTCCAGGTTTTCCTTCCATATATGGCTATGATTTTGTTTCCAACCTTGCCTTCTCTCTCTGCCTCTAAGGAGATGGCTTTCCCTGTTACCTTTCTCAGTTTATAAACTCTTCCTGAGATTTTTAATCCAAACACAAGGCTCTCTCACCTATAAGCAAATGATTCCAAAAGTAATTTTCTCAATCCAAAACCTTTTCTTGAGCTCCAAAACTAACTATTCAACTGGCTGCAGGAGATTATCTGCTGACTCCATTGATAATGCAACTCAAATTCAAAAATCTTCCCACCCAAGTCTGTTTCTCCTCCTGTAGACTTTAAGTGAATGAAACCATCTACATAGACATCCAAACCAAAAATCTAGGATTATTTTAAAGCTCTCTCTTCATTAC
The DNA here is from genome assembly GCA_004026805.1 of Lasiurus borealis. Classification (NCBI taxonomy): domain Eukaryota; kingdom Metazoa; phylum Chordata; class Mammalia; order Chiroptera; family Vespertilionidae; genus Lasiurus; species Lasiurus borealis. The sequence goes on along the minus strand of PVJN01056481.1, from coordinate 11,932 downwards.
CATATCAGCTGTTCACCACAAATATCTCTTTTTTCACTAAACAAATATTTATTAAGGGCCTATAACCATAAAAATGGCATCAGTGTCCGTGACTAACACTGGGCATGAACAATGAGCCACCCACTATATTAAGTTCTATATAAATGGCATCCTTTAACCCTTACAACAATCCTATGGAAAAGATGTCATTATCATCCCCACTTTACTGACCTTTGCATAGCTGGTAAGTGGCTGGGTCAGAATTCAAATGCCAACTGCCCAGCATCAGAAAACATGCTCTTGATTACTGCATTAATCTGCCTCCCTTCCAATTGACAGGCTGTGCTCTAGGCTCTTGGAATACAACCAGGGCCTATAGTCTAATGGGGAATACAAATGATAAAACTATAGTATATGCTAATATAGGGAAGTACAAAATGCTACAGAGCGCATGACAGTAACACTTAAGAGTGGAAGATTTTCCAGAGGAAAGTATGCCCAGGTTGAGGCCTGATTGATGAATAGAATTTAACTTGGTTGGGAGAGAAGGGAGGATGTCTCAGGCCTTGGAACCAGCATGAGAGAAAGCTTGGATGGGAGACTGTGGTGCCTTCAATAAATTAAAAGTTCTGTATGGCTGGTATATAAAGTGTGTGTGTTGAGGGTGACAGAAATACAGTGAGGAATTTTAAGAAAGTTGTGATGCTCAGCTGGGTTGGCTCAGTAGTTGAATGTCAACTATGAACCAAGGGGTCGCTGGTTGGATTCCCAGTCAGGGCATATGCTCGGATTGCCAGCTGATGCCCAGTAGGGGACATGCAGGAAGCAGCCAAATCTATGATGTTTCTCTCTCATGGATGTTTCTACCTCTTGATTCCCTTCTCTTTCCCCTCCTCCCCAATAAAAAAACAAACAACAACAAAAACACTTTTTTTTTTTTAAGAAAGGAGTGACATGACTGGATTTATCACGAGTCAATCTGGAGGTACTCCAAACCTCATCTCTTTTTATCTGGACCACTTAATGGCTTCCTAACTGGCCTTCCAGCCTCTAGACCTGTGCTATACAATCAAGTAACTACTAGTCACCTGTGGTTATTTAAAGTCAGATGTAGATTAAGATGAAATAAAATTTTAAATTAGGTTCCTCGATTGTACTAACCACATTTCAAGTGCTCAACAGCCACATGTAAGAAGCTAATAACTGCCATGATAAACAGGGCTGATTAAAAACATTCCCATCATCCCCCCAAATTCTACTGCTCAGTGCTGCTCTAGTCCCTCCGATCCACCCTCTGCACTGAAGCCAGAACTGCTGTTCTAAAAGATAAATTTGTTCTCCTAGTTTAAATGCCTTAGAATGGTTCTCTACTGCTCTAAGTTAAAAGTCAAAGGCAGTGTAGAGTATGCCTTTCCCTAGCCCTCCAGCCTCTTTTACTATGCCTCTGAAAACCCCAAACTGTGAACTTGGCTTCCTAAAGCAACCTGATTTTCTTGCTTTCTTGCCTTTGCAAGTGTGGTTCCTGCTGCCGGGAATGAGCCCACACGCACCTACACAGAGCGAAATCTAACGAGGCTTTCAAGTGTTCTCTTCTCCCCCAATCCTTCACGGTCCCATCCTTTCCAGAAGCTGGATCGGGTGCCGCTCTTTCATGCGCCCAGCCGCTGCACATCCCCCTGCCATGGCACATACAAAGTGCAATGGAAGGTCTATATGTCTGTCATCCTCCCAGAAAGCCAGGTCTAGGAAAATAAGGATTTTTTTTTTCTTTCTTTCTCCATCCCCAGAGTCCCACTGGGAACAGGCATCAATAAAACGTGAATGGATGATGGGGGAGAGCCAGGACCCGAGGACCGGGGAAAGGATTTGAGACTAATAGGTGAGAAAAACCTTAGGCCAGGTTCGGATTTGAGAGAAGGAAGAAAGCAAACCCCCGGGGGGCTCACATACCCGAAGTTTTCTTCTCCACCATTTCCACAACACAGCTGACGGAAGAGCCTGTTGCGCACGCCCGCTAAACCAGCCGCCTCGATAAGGGCACATCACTTCCGGCGACGTGTGCTTCTGCGCGTGCGCGATATTACGCCTTGACTAATTACGTGATGTTCCCTTGGAGATGAGCACGCTTTCTGCCATATTTTATAGGGGCAAAAGTACTTCCGGTCTCAGTGTAGCTTTGTATTTCGTGGGAACCCTGAAATGGGTCCTTTTAAAGATGTGGTGCCAGTGGTCTTTCGAGAATCATCATTTTTTCTTTGGTCCTTTTTTTTACATGCCATTGTCACAAAGGCAGCTACAGGAGCGTCTCCTGGGGCGTAAAGATGACTGACGGGACTCCCAAAGCCTATGAGCAGGCTTGAGTGGGTGACCCGAGAGGTCCCTGATGACCCCCCAACCCCCAGACACTTCAACAATTAGCTCCTCTGGGGCTTCGGTCTCCTCGGCCGCCTCTCTCCTTCCGCCCCCGCTCCGCGCGTCCCCACAGCTTTGCTTTCCAGTCTTCCGCCCCGCCGCCGGGGCAGGGCCGTGGCAAAGACCCGCCTCTCGTCGGACCGCGAGGGGTCACTTCCCCTCCCCGGGTTTCAGTTTTCTCCAGGGTCTGGCGAGCGGGGGGTCGAGCTGCCTCGGACCGAAGTCCTCAGCTTGCGACCGCGGGCCCGAGCCCCCGCCCCTCTTTCTCCTCGCGGCCCCGCGGCCCCTCGGCTCGCTCCGCGCCGCGCGCCCGCGCCCGGGGACAATCCTCTCCTTGTCTGGGGCGCCGGCATCTAGAGTTTTCTGTAACCTCTGGCTACGCCTTTTTTCCAGGGCGGAGCCGCAGCCCGGCTCTTCCTCGCAGAGAGTCAGCCGCACAGCAAGCAGCCCGGGCCGCCTTCCCGGAGCCCCCCGCGCCGTGGTTTGGATCCAGGCGCGCAGCGGGGACCGGGTGCGGGCCTGTGTGCGGCCTCGGCCAGCTCCCGCCATGGCCTCCCGGGGCCCCGGACTCCCGCTGCTGCTGCTCCTGCTGCTCCTGCTGCTCCTGCTGTCGCCGCCTCCTGTGGCCGCGGCTTCCGACCGACCCCGGGGTGGAAACCCCGTCAACCCAGGTGAATCCATCCCCAGGGAGATCCGAGCGCCCCGTGCCCGTTAGGACGCAACCACTCCCTCCCGACCCTGAACTGCGGGGCAACCCCGGGCTGGCTGAGCCCGTATTCCTGGGTGTCACTGCACCCACTGGGGTCGACGTTTCCTTCGGGGGGAAGATTTAAGAGGGAGTGGGGAAACAAAAGGTAAGGGACTTTAGCAGAGTTTGGAGGAGGAGGGGAAGACCTGAGATGCGTGGAGCCTGTGGGGCGATGAGCTGGGTGAGTGTGCCGAGTGCTAACTCCCCACTGGTAACAGAGAAGTTGCTGGTGATCACCGTGGCCACAGCCGAGACAGAGGGTTACCGGCGCTTCCTCCGATCGGCGGAGTTCTTCAACTATACTGTGCGGGTGAGGAGGGGAATGCCCTCCTGGCGCTGGGAGGCGGGGAGATGGGGGAGGGGGTGGTGGTGGTGAAATTCCAGCCGGAGGAGCGCGCTGCGGGCTGGATGCCCGGGGTCCCACGGTGAGCCTGGCCAGCTGAACGCCTTCCCTGGCACGGCGGGTCTCCCTCACAGACGCTGGGCCTGGGAGAGAAGTGGCGAGGGGGTGATGTGGCCAGAACAGTCGGTGGAGGACAGAAGGTCAGGTGGCTAAAGAAGGAGATGGAAAAATATGCAGACCGGGAGGATATGGTCATCATGTTTGTGGACAGGTAAAAGGGGCTGGGATAGGGAGAAAGGGGTGGGGCGAACGAAAGGAAGGGGTGAGAGTACTAAGGTTCCCAGTGGCTGTCTCCTGTTCATCCTCCCCTTTCTTGCCAGCTATGATGTGATTTTGGCTGGCAGCCCCTCAGAACTGCTGAAGAAGTTCGTCCAGAGTGGCAGCCGCCTGCTGTTCTCTGCCGAGAGCTTCTGCTGGCCTGAGTGGGGCCTGGCAGAGCAGTACCCTGAGGTGGGCACGGGGAAGCGCTTCCTCAACTCTGGTGGTGAGTGGCAGAGTGCCTGAGGCAGAGGGACCCAGAGTGATGGGGTATGGAGAGTTCTAGGCGCCTGGAGCCCAGAGAGGGAGTGGAGACAGGTTCATGGGAGCCAGGGAGTCTTGGAGTCAGCTCTTCTTTCCCCCCTTTCCCCCCACAGGATTCATTGGCTTTGCCCCCACCATCCACCAAATTGTCCGCCAGTGGAAGTACAAGGATGACGATGATGATCAGCTGTTCTACACTCGACTCTATCTGGACCCAGGACTGAGGGTAGGGACCGACAGAGTAGGGGTGACCATCTGCAGCTCTGTGGGGGTGGCAGGCCTTAGCTGAATGGGAGAAAAGGGATGAAGGGGCTTTGGGAAAGATGTAAAGAGAAAAAGAGCGAGAAATGATGTCCCACCCCTTCTTGAATTAACTGCTCCATCTTATCCCATCCAGGAGAAATTCAGCCTTAATCTGGATCATAAATCCCGGATCTTTCAGAACCTCAACGGGGCTTTAGGTGAGGAAAAAAGCAATCAGAAGGAGAGATGAGAGAGGCTGCTGAGGGTCCTGAATTAGGAAGGGGCTTCTGCTGGAATTGGGGTTGTCTTCAATTCATGTTTATGTTAACTTCATCAAATGCTTGAATGGCTGACAGATAAAGTTTCATGGTATTAACAGTGGTAAACACAGTGGCTGTCATGCCTAACATCTATGAAACATGCTATGTGCTATGGCCTTAGGTCAGAGGCTTTATTTCTGTAACTTCATTAACACAACAATGCTACAAAGGAGGACTGGGGTCTATGGTTATCTACATGTTACAGAGAAGGAAACTGCCTCACTGAGGGGCTGGGTGACTTGTCCGGGTCACACTGAAGGATATCCGCAGGGTGGCATCAGAGTAGCTGGATTCCCCCATATTTAGAAGCACCTGCTGCATGGCAGCTTCAAGAGAAAGCAAGTCTAAATCCTGGCATTTCTTCCCCAGATGAGGTGGTTTTAAAATTTGATCAAAATCGTGTGCGTATACGGAATGTGGCCTACGACACGCTTCCTGTTGTGGTGCATGGGAACGGTCCCACTAAGGTGCCCCAATGGCTCATACCCTCTGCCCCATCCAGGTCTGGCCTCAGGCCTGGCCCCAGCTCCTGCCCCATACCTAGTCCCAGCCCAAACTCCTTACCCCTGTCCCAGGCTTGGCCCCACAACCTCTGTCCCTACCCCAAACCTAATCCCAGCCCTGAGTACCTCCAGCCCCTCTGAGCAGTTGGTCTTTCCCAGCAGCAGAGATACGAGGAGAGGTTCTCAGTGCCCACTGCCCCTTCTTTGTTCCTGTCTGTCTACCCGACTTCCCTCATCTCTGGTGATGGGCTCCTCTGTCTAGCCTCTCTCCCCATCTCTTCCAACAGCTCCAGCTGAATTACTTGGGAAACTATGTCCCCAATGGCTGGACTCCTGGGAAAGGCTGTGGATTCTGTGACCAGGACCGGAGGACACTCCTGGGGGGGCAGGTAAGGAGGGGTAGGGCAGGAGAGCACACTGAAGCAGGGTGGCAGAGTTTCTGGAACCCCCAAACCTGGCCAGGTTGTAGAGGACAGATGAAGTGGGAATACTAGGCTTTCCTCTGAGCCCTGTCATGTGTCTTCCAGCCTCCTCCCCGGGTGCTTCTGGCCGTGTTTGTGGAACAACCTACCCCGTTCCTGCCCCGCTTCCTGCAAAGGCTGATGCTCCTGGACTATCCCCCTGACAGGATCACCCTTTTCTTGCATAACAACGTGAGATACTGTGACAATCTCTCCATGTGGGCCCTTCCAAGGGACCTGCCCTGATCAGAACTCCCCTCTGCCCCCTGATTGCTTCCTACACTCTGTTCACTCACCACCTTTCCTATCCCTTCCCTCAGGTGCCATATTTTCTTTTTTTTCTTCTCTCTCTCCATGGACCCTATCCACCCCATCCTTGCCTCCCAGGTGCCATCTTTTCTGCCCTCTCAGCACCCTCCCCCATTTCCTCCCATCTCTAGGAGGTGTACCATGAACCCCACATTGCCGACTCCTGGCCCCAGCTCCAGGACCACTTCTCAGCTGTGAAGCTGGTGGGGCCAGAGGAGGCCCTGACCCCAGGCGAGGCCAGGGACATGGCCATGTGAGTGAGACCTGGGCAGGGAGGCTCAGTAGGGGAAAGGAGGTGGGAGGTGATGAGGCTGTCACCCACTGCAACACCCTTCCTTCTCCATCCACCATCCAGCTTCTCCATGACCTCCACAGTGCTGCCTTCCTGGCCACATATGTTCTCTTGCCCCTCCCTCACAGACTTGACAACCTGGAAGTCCCAGAGTGAGGGGGAATTTCACCCCCTCTGCAGTATCCTCTTCCCCCACCTGCTTTAGTTTCAGCTCCTCTGTCTGTTGGTCTGTCACAGGGACAAGTGTCGGCAAGACCCCGAGTGTGAATTCTACTTCAGTCTGGATGCTGATGCCGTCATCACCAACCAGCAGGTCCTGCGCATCCTCATTGAAGAAAACAGGTTGCTTGCCTGGCTCAGCCAGAGGGCCCCCGAGTAGTCCCCCGGGACCCCAGCTCCTTCCCTAGGAATGGGGCTCGCCTTTGCCCAGTCCTCACATCCACCTGTTCATAGGAAGGTCATAGCACCCATGCTGTCCCGCCATGGGAAGCTGTGGTCAAACTTCTGGGGAGCCCTGAGTCCCGACGAGTACTACGCACGCTCCGAGGACTACGTGGAGTTGGTGCAGCGGAAGCGAGTGTGAGTCCTGCCAGGGCTGCAGCCCCTCCCCTCCTCCCACCTGGGCCTGAACAGATGCCCCCATCCTCTCCCAAAGCCTCAGTCTCTGGTGCAGCTGTGGGTAGAAATTGACTGTAAAGGGGAACACTGGTGGGTTGTGATCAGGAGTGCTTGACAGAGGAAATGAGATGGCCTCTCAGCTCAGAGAGTGGGGTGTCCCTGATGGAAAGGGCTCCCAGGCTGAATTGGACAGAATTTGGGGGGCTGCCTACCTAGCTGATCCTAGTGTCGGTACCTCCAGGGGCGTGTGGAATGTGCCCTACATTTCTCAGGCATATGTGATCCGGGGGGAGACCTTAAGGACAGAGCTGCCTCAGAGGGAGGTGTTCTCTGGCAGCGACACTGACCCAGACATGGCCTTTTGTAAGAGCCTGAGGGACAAGGTGAGCATGGCAGCAGAACCCAATGCTGGGGTGCAGGGAGGCAGCCACCTTCTGTCTCCTTCTCACACCCTCTCCCCACTCCAGGGCATCTTCCTCCATCTCAGCAATCAACATGAATTTGGCCGCCTCCTGGCCACCTCCCGGTATGACATAGACCACCTACACCCCGACCTCTGGCAGATCTTTGACAACCCCCTGGTGAGTGGGGCCCCTGGCTCAAAGAGTGTGAATGCCCTTCGCTATAGGAGGATGCACATGGGCATGACACCCTTGCAGGACCAGATACTTCCCAGGGAGGGGCTGCCCAGGTGCTGGGTTTCCTGGGTGGGACCAGATGAAGTAAAGAGGACACACATCAAAGTGTACTCCCCTGCTTCCTCCCCAGGACTGGAAGGAGCAGTATATTCACGAGAACTACAGCCGGGCTCTTGAAGGGGAGGGACTCGTGGAACAGGTGAGCCTCATTCAGGATCCCATACTGCCTGATGGCTATCATCCCTTGAGTCCACCGTCTGGATTAGTGGTTTCCATACTGACCTCCCTTAGGTGCCTTAGGTTTTCTGCCCAGGCAAGATGAAGGCAAAGGCTGATCAGACAAGTGTTCAGCTCCCCACCACAGCATTACTCAGTGAACCTCTTTTCTCTACAAAAGGACATTTTTTTGTAGAGAAGTTTGAAAGCGCTGGCCAAGAATCTGGGCCTCCAGGACACTCCTGCCATTTGTGCTGTGTTCTCTGTGCTGCTCCCATTGCCTCTGGCTGAGCCTCTCCTGGCCGAGCCCTTGCTGTGGCCCATCTCCTCACTCAGATCCCCATTCTCCTAGCTTCTCTCATCTCCTGGCTTTCCTTTCTCCTCCTGCTTTTTTCTCTCTTTTGTTAGCCGCCTTCTCCTTCCCCCTCCCCACCATGTCACCCATCCCTGTGACTGAACAAGTTGTTCTTCCCCTGCCCTGTCCTTAGCCATGCCCAGATGTGTACTGGTTCCCTCTGCTCTCAGACCAAATGTGTGATGAGCTGGTGGAGGAAATGGAACACTATGGTCAGTGGTCAGGAGGCCGACATGAGGTGAGAAGGGCGGGCTGGGCAGGGGAGAAGGGAGGGCCCCTTCTAAAAGGAGGGAGTTGTTGGGTCCAATGGAGGGAAAATAGAATTAGGAGATAAACCAAGATGGCGGCATAGGTAAACACCTAAACTGCTGCCTCGCACAACAATTTCAAAACTACAACTAAAAGACAAAACAGACATCATCCAGAACCACAGGAAGGCTGGCTGAGTGGAAATTCTACAACTAGAAGGAAAGAGAAAAGCACACTGAGACTCAGAGGAGCTGCAGGAGGTACTGAGATATGAACGCACGCAGAGAAGACTGGCAACTGAGTGCATGGCTGGCTTTCTCAAGTGGTAGGGAGATAAAAGCTCCTGACTGTGCTGAACTCCAGTTCTGGGTGAGACTTTGGGGACCCAGACTCATGTGGGGTGAAACTGGACTGTCAGGAAAGAGAAAAGCATACTGAAACTCAGAGTAGCTGCAGGAGGCAGAGGTACTAAGACACGCATGTGCAGAGAAGACTGGCAACTGAGTTCGTGGCTGACTTTCTCAAGCAGGAGGGAGACAAAAGCTCCTGACTGTGCTGAACTCCAGTTCCAGGTAAGACTCTTGGGGACCCAGACTCATTCAGGGAGAAATTGGACTGTCTGGCAGCAGGCAAAACTCGAGGGTGGCTCTCTCTCAGAGGTGCTTGCAGTGATTACCATGGGACACTGAGACACAGGGGCCTGTTAGGGCAAGGCTGACAGGAAACCAATGCTGTCTGCTCCGCCCTGAGACTCTGCCCTATCCAAGCTGAGCACACAGGCTTTTGCAAGTCTTGTCTCATAAGGATGACTCCAGCACAAAAGTTCTCCCAGGGTAGACACAGTTGATCCTCACAGCCAATTGGCCTGGAGGTCAGTTCCTACCAGTACAGTGGTACCTTGAGATACGAGTGCCCTAATATACGAGATTTTTGAGATACAAGCCGTCGAACAAGCGATTTTTGCTTTGAAATACGAGCAACATTTGAGATAGGAGTAATCACGCAGATCAGCTGGCTGCACACGACCCACCAGTTTACCGCAACTCAAGCATCTCATAGTTTCCCACGCCTCAAGGTTACGGAACAAATTAAACTCATATCTCGAGATACCACTGTACTACCAACAACAATCAAGGCTTAACTACAATGAGACTGCACACAGCCCACAAAGGGGTCCACCAAGAGTGTCCATCTCAAGTAACTGGGGAGGCTGAGCCAATGGGCCCTAATGGACAACTAGCACACAAAGCTACTCTATCAACTCAGGGAAGCAGCAAAAATGCAGAGACAAAGAAACATCACAAATGAAAGAAATAGAGGAAAACAAATGTCTGGATATAGAGTCCAAAACTATGGTTATAAGGTTTTTCAAGAATTGTCTAGAAAAGATAGATAAATTTAGTGAGACCTTTGAGGATATGAAAAAGGACCAACTAGAAATTAAGCATACACTGACTGAAATAAAAAATATTATACAGAGATCTAATAGCAGACTAGAGGATCGCAAGAATCAAGTCAAAGATTTGAAATACAAAGAAGCAAAAAACACTCAACCGGAAAAACAAAAAGAAAAAAAGAATCCAAAAATATGAAGATAGTGTAAGGAGCTTCTGGGACAACTTCAAGCATACCAATATCAGAATTATAGGGGTGCCAGAAGAAGAGAGAGAACAAGATACTAAAAACCTATTTGAAGAAATAATGACCGAAAACTTCCCCCACCTGGTGAAAGAAATAGGCTTACAAGTCCAGGAAGTGCACAGGACCCCAAACAAAAGGAATCCAAGGAGGACCACACCAAAACACATCATCATTAAAATGCCAAAAGCAAAAGACAAAGAACATTAAAAGCAGCAAGAGAAAAAAAGTTAGTTATCTACAAGGGAGCATCCATACGATTGTCAGCTGATTTCTCAACAGAAACTATGCAGGCCAGAATAGAGTGGCAAGAAATATTCAAAGTGATGAATAGCAAGCATCTACAACCAAGATTACCCAGCAAAGCTATCATTCAGAATTGAAGGGCGGATAAAGAGCTTCACAGATAAGAAAAAGCTAAAGGAGTTTATCACCACCAAACCAGTATTATATGAAATGCTGAGAGGTATTCTTTAAGAAGAGGAAAAAGAAGAAAAAGGTAAAGATAAAAATTATGAACAACAAATATATATGTATCAACAAGTGAATCTAAAAATCAAGTGAATAAAAAAATCTGATGAACAGAATAAACCAGTGAATATAATAGAATCAGGGGCATAGAAAGGGAGTGGACTGACAATTTTCAGGGGGAAAGGGGTGTGTGTATTGGGGGCGGGGGGGGGACGGGAAGAGACTGGACAAAAAAATCACACACCTATGGATGAGGGCGCAGGATGGAGGGGAAGGGAAGGGTGAGGTGGGAATTGGGTAGGGGGAGCTATGGGGGAAAAAAGAGGAACAATTGTAATAATCTGAACAATAAAGATTTATTAAATTTAAAAAAATAGAATCAAGAAAGTGGGAACAGAGAGTGGTCCCCAAGGGGATGGGCCCACAAGGGTCACAGCTGCATTTATTCATTCATTCATGTATTCATTCAAGAAATCTTTACTGGACAGGTCCTCAGTGCCAGCCCTGAAGTACACTATTGAGTTGTGCAGCCAAATTTTGCACTCTCACCTGTGCTATCAACAACAGCATTCTAGGTGCTGTGGGAGCCACAAGAGGGGCCCTTGGCCCAGACTTAGGGGACCAAGGAACCTCACAGAAGAGGTGCCATTTTAGCTGAGACTTAGAGACAATAAGAGTGAGTCAAGCTTAGAAACGGTTGAGGCTGTTCCAGACGAGGGAACATGGGCTTTAAGATCTGGAAGCAAGAGGAAAGGGGAGGCTAGCACTGCTGTCAGTGGCTCAGTGCCCACTGTCCACAGGACTCAAGACTAGCTGGAGGCTACGAGAACGTGCCCACGGTAGACATCCACATGAAGCAGGTGGGCTATGAAGACCAGTGGCTGCAGCTGTTGAGGACGTACGTGGGACCCATGACCGAGAGCCTGTTCCCAGGTTACCACACCAAGGTGGGTGCTGCTCCTGCCACCCCTGCTCCCTCAACCTCCCCAGACCCCAGTCCCAGACCCCTGCAGCCACTCCCACTCCTTGACAGGAGCTATCACTTCCTCAGAAGAGCCCCAGGACATGAGGGTCATCCCTCCGCCTCTTTTCTCATGTCCCCACAGACCCGGGCAGTGATGAACTTTGTGGTCCGCTACCGGCCGGATGAACAGCCTTCTCTGCGGCCACATCATGATTCATCCACCTTTACTCTCAACGTTGCTCTCAACCACAAGGGCCTGGATTATGAGGTGAGCCTCTAGTGTCTTCCCACTTGAGGTCACCACCAGGGCACCTGCATGTGTGTGTGCACGTGCATACACACACACACACACACACACACACATATACACACACTCCTATTGGAACCCTGTGTCCAATCCCTTACTCCCCTGCACACAGCCCTCAGGTGCCTTCCCTGCCCACAGCCTGCTCCCTGCACATTTCCCAGTTATTTTGCTATCCTCTCCTAGGTTACTTCCAGGCAGGCTCCTGCCCCCTTCCTCCTATGTCTCCCCATCTGACACCCCAAACCCCCTTAAAGCCGCCGCCCCCCTTGTATCTTTAGTCTGCC
>PVJN01056480.1:0-12761 GCA_004026805.1 Lasiurus borealis | reverse complement strand
TCTGTCCTCAGTGTGGCTCCGGCGCCCTGTGTGTGCGCGCGCGTGCGTGACCGGGACCAGACCCTCCTATCTTTTGCGACTCCCCTAAATTTCCGTGCACTTCTCCCTTTTCACAGTCCAAACTCCCCCCGTATGAGTTTCGGCTGGGTCTGGGGTTTAGTGTCGTAGGATAAGGGGCTCAATGCCGTTGGGAGTCTCCACTTCCCTCCCGTCAGAGAAAGCCAGCCAGGTACTCGGGCACCCGCTCTCCCAGCTCGCGCGTCTCCGTACCTCAGCTTTTTGCAGCTCCTCTGGGTGTCTGTGAACCCCTCTCTTTCCTTCTAGCTGTAGAACTTCCACTCAGCCAGCTTTCCTGTGGTTCTGGATGATGTCTGTTCTGTCCTTCAGTTGTAGTTCCGAAATTGTTGTGCGAGGCAGCCGTGTAGGTGTTTACCTATGCCGCCATCTTGGCTCCTCCCCTCTAATATTTAAGTCTTGAATCCATTTTGAGTTTACTCTTGTGTCTGGGGTAAGAATGTGGCCTGGTTTCATTCTTTTGCAGCTGTTCAATTTTTCCAACACCATTTATTGAACAGACTATCTTTACATAATTTTATGTTCTTGCCTTTTTGTCAAATATTAATTGGCCTTTACAGGTGTGGGTTTATTTCTGGGTTTTCTATTTTGTCCCATTGATCTATATCCCTGTTTTTAAGCCAGCACTATGCTGTTTTGATTAGTATAGCCTCACAATGTAGTTTGATATCTTCTTTCTTAAGATTGCCTTGACTATAATGTATTTTTGAATTTTATAGATGTAACTGGTTTAATGATTATGATCAATATAATGTTGATGGGCTATAATTATGGAACCTTTGTTTTTTTCTCATCATTGCTTCCAACCTTGCTACTTCTTATATCCCTTCCATATTAAGTAACTAATTGAACAGATACCAAATCTTTCTGGTCATTGGTCACTTTCAGTTATAAAAAAAGTCACCTCGTTTAAAAACTCCCATATTCAATCTCATTGAATTCAATGCTTTCCTTAGAGTGATAATAGGAGATATCTTTCAGCCATTTACAGGAAACCCAACTTCTTCCTCTATCCTTTTCAAGCAAAATTCTCTATAGGATTGGAAGATAGGAAATTAAGAGATATGGTAGGGATTATCTTACATAACTTGTCTCCTGTAAGTTGCTGGTGATTTATTAAGTTGTCCTTATTGATGGAATAACATATTTTAGGCTCTATTACAGCCAAAATCAAATCCATAATTTCAGTGGCTTATAAAAAGAACTTTTAAAATTAACCTTGTAAAGTACTCTGGATTTTAGGTGACTCTTCAATTCATATGTCTCCATATGTTGGCTCAGAATTACAGGATGCTTCAATCAATATGGCATTTCCATGAATAAATGCTTCTAAAATTACTGCAGTGGGAAAATATAGGCTATAGTACAAAGCATTGACAAGTACTTCACCATACAAGTGATACATGCTATTTCTGCCCACATTTCATTAGTCAGTGCAGTTCATATTACATGGCCACATCACATAACTTCAATGGGTAGCCTACCACAGATATTTTGTTTGTTTGAGGTGTGGGGGGGGGGGCAATGTACAGTGCAATATAAGTGAATCTCTTATTTGGCTGATGATATATTAAAGTTATACTCCAACCCTTCTCTGGGTGAAAGGTTTCCTCAAATTTTGACTCCTGGGTAGCCTCATTATATCAGTCCCTCCTATACCAGATACTCTTTCATGTGGATTCAAGGGAACTGCTAATGTCCTTATCAAGAACACACACTATAGTCCCTCCTTGCTTTGCTTCCACTAGCTGTCCTGGCAAACTCCCAGCCTTCAGATATTTCTAGAAGAGAAGCTGGTAACATTAGCAATATTTACATTTACCACAAATGCCAAGAGGTACTGTCAAGCTTTCCCAAATTTCTCTTGCTAACCACCAGTACTCCTATTATAGTACCACAGGCCGGCCTTAACAAGTATCTCACTCTTGTTTATTATTCCTTCAGGGGAAGGAGAGAGAAGAGCTGCTGTGACTTGCCATTAGGGTGCTTACTAAATGCTGACTTACCTTCCCTCTCATTAGTCTTTTGCTTTTATATACTTAAAGAGTGTCCTGCAGAGATATTTGAGGTTAACAGAGTCAATTCAGCAGTTTCTTTTTAATAATTGAAGGAAATATCTGGCCCCAATTATTGATTGGTCCTTAGAGGCCCTCTTGAAAATGGGAGAGTTCAACCAGTCCTAGTTCTCAGCTTTGCCTGCAGATACTAGTGCAAAGGCAAAAAGAAAAGTCACTCTCAATATTCTCTGATATCAGCAGTCTTTGTTTATATTTTGCTCACATAACTCTTAAAAGAAATTTGAAAAAGTAAGTACTTTCCCATATACTTTATTTTATTTATTTTTTTATAAAATATTTTTTTTTCAGAGAGGACAGAGGAGGGAGAGAGAGATAGAAGCATCAATGATGAGAGAGAATAACTGATCGGCTGTTTCTCCACACCCTACCCTGGGGATTGAGCCCACAACTCAGGCATGTGCCCTAACCTGGAATCAAACTATGACCTCCTGGTGCACATATCAATGCTCAACCATTGAACAACACCAGCTGGGCTTTCTTATACATTTTAAAGTTAATATACAAAATTTACCCCAAGTTTACAAAGGATTTCATTTCTTGAACATTACAAATGTTGATTTTAGAATGTTATCAAAAACATTTCAAACCTACGCTAATTACATAATGCACTCCTTATGCCAGCACATATTCAATAATGTTTAACATAATTCCACACTTGTTTTATCTGTCTGTTTTGGTTATTACTGTTGCTGAAGTATTTCAAATAAATCTTACAACCTCTGTTGTTACATATTATTATATCCAGTATGTGTTTCTGACATTATGAAGATTTCATAAGGGGACTGTAATGTCATTCTCATAGCTTTCAAAACTAATAATGATTACCTGATATCTATTTCATTCCTTTACTGCTATGTGTGGTAGTTAGCCTCCAAGATTACCCCATATGACTTCCACCCTCTGGTATTCGAACTCTTGTATAATAAATATCCTGCTACACTGTACCTAAGTTCATCTGCATGACCAATAGCATACAGGAGAAGTTACAACATGTCAATTCTGAGGTTAGGTTAAGAAAAAGACTGTGGCCTACATCTTATGTACTCTTTCCCTCCTGAGTCACACTCTCTGATGAAAACAAACTGCTATGCTGTGAGCTGACTTATAGAGAAGATCACATAATGAGGAACTACAAAGTCTGGCTAACAGTCAGAAAGGAGCAGGGGCCTGCCAACAGTCATGTGAGTGAGTTTGGAAACAGATTTTCCAACTCCAGCCAAGCACTGAAATGACTATAGCCCTGGCTAACAGCTTGACCCAAACCTCATGAGAGATCTTTAGCCAAAAACATTCAGCTAAGCTGCTCCAAGATTCCTACATCTCAGAAACTGTGTAATGTAATCAATGTTTACTGTTTCAGTTGCTAAGTTTTCTGGTAATCTATATATATAAAAGCCTAAGTAACCAGATGATTATCCAACCAGCTGGTAGCTATGATATGCACTGACCACTAGGGGGCAGAATCTCAATGCAGGAGCAGAAACAACAGGCATGGAAACATGGAACAGGCTGATGAATCTCAGAGGGAAGTGGGGAGGGGAGAAGGCAGGAAGAGATTAACCAAAGATCTTATATACATACTAGAGGCCTTGTGCATGGATTCATGCACTGGCAGGGTCCCTCGGCCTGGCCTGTGGGTATTGGGAAGAAACTGGCTCTCCAGCCTCCCCCTAGGAGTCCCAGATTGCAAGAGAGTACACGCCAGGCCAAGGGACCCCACTGGTGCATGAATCTGTGCACCAGGCCTCTAGCTTTAATTTATTTTTATTTTTTTCAAACTTTTTATTGATTAAGATATTAATGTGTACATATATCAAAATTCCCCCCCCCTCCAGCAACCCACTCCCATACCTGCCCTCACCCACAGTGTCTTGTGTCCATTGGTTATACTTATAGCATGCATACAAGTCCTTCTGTTGATCTCTTATCTCCCTCCCTCTTCCCAACCTTCCCACTGTAATTTGACAGTCTGTTTAATGCTTCTCTGCCTCTGTATCTATCTTTTTGTTCATCAGGTTATAATGTTCTTTATATTCCATAAATGGGTGAGATTATGTCGTATTTTTCGTTCATTGACTAGCTTATTTCACTTCGCATAATGCTCTACAGTTCTATCCATGCTGTTGCAAATAGTAAGAATATTTTCTTTTTTACCGCAATGTAGTGTTCCATTGGTGTAGATACACTATAGTTTTCTAATCTACTCATATGCTGTTGGGCAGCTAGTCTGTTTCCAAATCTTAGCTATGGTGAATTGTGCCACTATGAATATCGGTGTACATATATCCTTTCTGATAGATGTTTCCAGTTTTTTGGGATATAGTGAGTGGATTCACTGGGTCAAATGGGAGTTCCATTTTTAATTTTTTGAGGAAACTCCATACTGTTCTTCACAGTGGCTGCACCAGTCTGCATTCCCATCAGCAGTGCATGAAGTTTCCTTTTCCTCCGCATCCTCCCCAGCATTTGTTGTTTGTTAATTTGTTGATAACAGCCATTCTGACAGGTGTGAGATGGTACCTCATTGTTGTTTTGATTTGCATCTCTCAGATGAATAGTGATTTTGACCCTGTTTTCATATGCCTCTAGGCCTTCTCCCAAAACTTAATGGCTTAAAAGAAGAAGGCTTTGTTTATTTTATATTCTTCACCCAAGGATATGTTTTTACTGATTTTAAAGAAAGTGTGAAGAAGGGAGCAGGCGAGAGGGGAAACATGCATGTGAGACAGAAACATCAATTGGTTGCCTTCTATATATACCCAGATCAGGGATCAAACCCACAACTTGGTATGTGCACTGATCAGGAGCCTAACCCACACATTTTCAGTGTAGGGGCTAACTGAGCCACACGGGCCAAGGCTGTTTACTACTTTTGTTTGTGGAGTGACTAGGCTTTTCTGATCTTGCCTAGATTTACTCATGTGGCTGCATTCAGCTGATAAGCTGTCAGCGTACTTTATTTATTTGGAACATCTAGGATGGCTGGACATTTCTTTCACACAGACTTTAATCCTGGTCTTATTCAACAGCATGTCAATTTAAGGGCAGCTTTTTTTAAGTGATTGAAGGCAGAATTTTTAAGGTCTTCTCTTTAGGCTCAGGTTCTAGAATACATACAACATCATTTTTTTTTAAGAGAGAGTGGAAGGGCAGTGGAGAGACACACAGAGAGAAACATCAATGTGAGGGAGACATCGATTGGCTGCCTTTCATACTTGCCCTGTCCCGGGAACCAGGCTGGCAGGGAGGGCCATTGGTGGGCAACCAAGTAGGATTCATCCCAGGAATGCAAGGATGGTACAATATACGCAAATCAATAAAGGTGATACATCACATAAATGAATTGAGAGATAAAAATCACATAGTCATATCAATTGATGCAGAAAAAGCATTTGACAAAATCCAACACCCTTTCTTGGGAATAGAAGGATCATGCCTCAACATCATAAAACTCATGTATGATAAACCCACAGATAACATCATACTCAATGGGCAAAAACTAAAACCATTTCCCCTAAGAGCAGGAACAAGACAGAGATGCCCAGTATCACCACTCTTGTTTGACATAGTACTGGAAGTATCAGCCATTGAATCCAAATTGGAAAAGAAGAAGTAAAGCTGTTTTTATTTGCAGATGATATGATACTGTACATAAAAAACCTGAAGGACTCCATCCCAAAACTAATTGACTTAATAAATGAATTTGGCAATGTAGCAGGATACAAAATTAATGCCAAGAAATCTGTGGCAATTTTATACACTAATAGTGAAATTACAGGGAGACTAAAAAAGCAATCCCATTTACCATTACACCAAAAAATTAAGATACCTAGGAATAAGCCTAACTCAGAAGGTAAAAGACCTATTTGTAGAAAACTACAGGACACTGAAAAAAGATATAGAGGAAGATGTTAACAGATGGAAGAGCATACCATGCTCATGGATTGGGAGAATCAACATCATTAAAATGTCCATACTACCCAAAGCAATCTATAGATTCAATACACTACCCATTAAAATACCAACGACATATTTCACAGACCTAGAAAGAACAATCTAAAGATAAATCTGGAACAAAAAAAGACCACAAATAGCCACAGCAATCCAGAGAAAGGATAATTAAATAGGCGGGATCTCAATACCAGATTTCAAGCTATATTACAAAGCAACTGTCCTCAAAACAGCCTGGTACTGGCACAAGAACAGACCTGTAGACCAATGGAATAGAATACAGAATCCAGATATCCACTCAAACGACTATGCTCAATTAATATTTGAAAAAGGAGGCATGAATATACAATGGAGCCAAGACAGCCTCTTCAATAAATGGTGTTGGGAAAATTGGACAGATACATGCAAAAAAATGAAACTGAACCACCATTTTACACCAAATACAAAAATAAACTCAAAATGGATACAGCACTTAAACATGAGACATGAAACCATAAAAATACTAGAGGAATCCACAGGCAGCACAATCTCAGACATATGCCAAAAGAACTTCTTCACTGATACTGCTCCAAGGGCAATAGAAGCTAAAGAAAAAATAAACAAATGGGACTACATCAAAATAAAAAGCTTTTGCACAGCAAAAGAAGCCATCAACAAAACAACAAGATAGCCCACTGTATGGGAGAACATATTTGCAAATGTTAACACTGATAAAGGTTTAATCTCCAACATCTACAGCCAACTTATACAGACAGAAGGAAGGCCAAGAGACACATGAAAACATGTTCAAAGTCACTAATTATCTGAGAGATGCAAATCAAAACAACAATGCAATACCATCTTACACCTGTCTGAATGGCAATCATCAACAAATCAACAAACAACAGGCGAGGATGCGGAGAAAAAGGAACCCTTGTGCACTGTTGGTGGGAATGCAGTCTGGTGCAGCCACTGTGGAGAATAGTATGGAGTTTCGTGAAAAAACTAAAAATGGAACTCCCATTTGACCCAGCAATCCCACTGTTTGGAATATATCCTAAGAAATTACTAACAGCCATCAGAAAGGATTTATGCACCCTTATGTTCATAGCAGCACAATTTACTATAGCTACAATTTGGAAACAGCCTAGGTGCCCATCAGCAGATGAGTGGATCAGAAAACTGTGGTACATCTACACAATGGAATCCTATGCTGCCATTAAAAAGAAGGAATTCTTGCCCAAACCGGTTTGGCTCAGTGGATAGAACATCAGCCTGTGTACTGAAGGGTTCTGGGTTTGATTCTGACCAAGGGCATGTATCTGGGTTGTGGGCACATCCCCAGTAGGGAGCATGTAGGAGACAGCTGGTCAATGTCTCTCTCTCATAGATGTTTCTAACTCTCTATCCCTCTCTCTTCCTCTCTGTACAAAATCAATAAAATATATTTTTTTAAAAAGAAAGAATTCTTACCATTTGCAGCAACCTGGATGGAACTGGAGATCCTTATGCTAAGTAAAATAAGCCAGTCAATGAAGGAGAAATACCACATGATCTCACTCATTTGTGGATAATAAAGAACATTGTAAACTGATGAAAAAAAGGATAGACACAGAAACAGTAAAGCATCAAACAAACTGTTAAATTACAACAGGAAGATTAAGGAGAGGTGTGGTAGATAAGAGATCATCCAAAGGACTTGTTATGCATGTAAGCATAACAAATGAACACAAGACTCTGGGGGGTTAGGATATGCCTGGAAGGGCGGGGGTGTTCAATTGGTAGATATGTATACATTAACACAATAAAAAATAAATAAAGTTTATCTCGTTAAATTTGCTTATTGTCCAGGGGTAATGGTGATGTAAAAGAAGGAAAACTGACCTATCCAACTACACAGAAGTGTTAGATTAACTCCTTTTGAAGAAATCCTTTTCCTGGATTTCTATACCACGACACTCACCTGGTTCTTCTCCTAGTTTCTCTGTTTCCTTCACAGGTGTATTTTCCTGTCTCTATCTGTTAAATTCTGGTGTTTCTCAGGATTCTGACTCAGACTCTTTTCTCAATCTACACACCATTTTTTTTTTTTTGGTAGTTGTAATTAGTCTTTTGGATTAAAGTATTATCCCTCTACTGATGACTTCCAAATCTACAGTTTAAGTTGAGAACTTTTTTCTTATGTCCAAATATCTATTTTAGTGTGTCATAGATTCCTGCATATCAACCTGTCTAATATTGAATTCATTGTTCTACCAAGAGACTACTATTCTTTCTTTGTACCTTATTTCAGTATGTGGTCCACATACTGAAGGTAGTTTTCCAAATCAGAAACCTGAAAATTATTCTTGAACCTTTCTTTTCCCTTACTGCCCCCTTTCAATATCTAATTTGTCTCCAAGATCTGTGAGGATAAGTGTAGGCTATTATTTCTTGCTTCTATCACTGCAATCCCTAACTGATCTCCTGCATACATATTAGATCCTTTCCCCATAAATCATGGACTCTAGTAGACTGATACATTCAAATGCACAAAATGGTTACTTATCTGCTTAAAATTATTAAGTAACACCCTTCTTCTCTTGATAAACCCTCAACTCCTTAAGTGACTTTACTAAGGCCTGCACCATCTACTAGTACTTACCTTGCCAGTTTTTAATCCTTTCTTTGCCCCATTCTATGCTCTATTCAAAATCTATTCTATGCTCTGTTACTTTTTATTTCCTTGAACAAATGTCTAGCACATATTAGGTGCTTAATAAATGCTTCCTGACTAAATTAAGAAACTACTGTGTCCTAATACTTAGTTCAAAACAAAAAGTTTTTTGCTATATTATCCTGGTATTTATACAGGGCAAACCTAACCTTATCTAATAATAAAGAAACATGTAGATTAACCATACTTCCTCTATGCCCATAGCCAATGAGAGTGAGTATGCAAATTAACTCAACAAAATGGTGATTAATTTGCATACATACCTGGGTCTCAGGAACCGCCTGGGCACTCAGGTCACTCCCAGCTGGCTATGAGCAGGGTGAGGGGGCTTCCTTCTTAAGCCTAAAGCCAGGGATAGAAGCTTTAGGTTTGGGAAGGGGTTGAGTCTGCAATCAGAGGGAAGTGGGGGAGCCTGCTTCCCAAGCCTAAAACCTGGGGTGGATGCTTTAAGCCAGTGGTTGGCAAACTCATTAGTCAACAGAGCCTCAAACCACGGCTCATGAGCTGTGGTTTGCTGACCACTGCTTTAGGCCAAATCTGTGATCAGAGGGGCATGGGGGATCCCGTTTCCCAAGCCTAAATCCTGGGACAAAAGCTTTAGGCTTGGGCAGGGGCCAAGCCTGGGATCAGAGGGAAGGGGAAAAATCAATTGAGGTGAGTATAAAGAGAAAAATAAAGAAAGAAATGTCATATCCTATGAAAGACATCTTGAAAATGCCTAAAGAAAGTTGTCATTTTTTCATGTTGAAAGGACTGGAGTCCATGTTGATGAAAACACCTTGGCAGCTATGGTGACTGGCAGTGGCTGCAGCAGTGGGATGATGGGCCTGGCGCCTTCCCCTGATCAGCCCAGTCACCTCTGCAAAGGGAGGCCAGATTACGGCTTAGGTCAGCTTCCAATGGGGAACAGGCCTAAGCCATAATTAGGACATCCCCTGAGGGCTTCCAGTATGTGAGAGGGGGCAGGCTGGGCTGAGGAACCCTTCCCTAGTGCACAAATTTCGTGCTCTGGGCCACTAGTATTGTATATATTTTTCCTTCTTACTCTGCTCTGTGTTCATTTTGCTGCTTCCTAATTAGCATGCTTGAATACCCAAACAGTTCTCTACTTTTGTGTCTTCAGTTCTAGGCTCATTAGTCTTCATTTATAAACTCTATTAAAACAATAGTGAAGAGTTATCCTGGAAACAAATAATGAAACAAGCTTATCTCTTGTATAAAATAATTTTCCTTTATATTATTTTCTATGTCTTGTGATTTAGCATTATGAGAAAGCTGTGCTTTAGAACATAAATAAGATCATTCTGACTTGGAAGCAAGATGGCGACCAGCAGAAGGGTAGGGAGGGAGAGTGTGTGAGAGAGTGAGGGAGTGATAGAGGTGTGTGAGGACATGTATGGGTGTGAGTGTGAGTGAAATAGGGACAGTTAGACCCTGCAATTCTTCCAGGGGGCTGCCAATCTGTGCAGTCTTAGACGGCAAAACCCCATGGCCACCTCAACATTCTGAAGAGGACACTGGGGGCACACAGACCATGCCATCTTGAAGAACAGAACTGCTTGGGACTAGGATCCTACCCTTGCCACTACCCAGCCTTGTCTGAGAAGCAAACCAGGACCCTACTGCTGCTCTAGTAGAAGACCTGCCACCACAGCTGCAGACCCAGGGACACCAGGACTCCAGGCACCAGTCCACAGATTTCTGTGAGTCACAAAGCCAACCCCCCTACCCTGCCACCTGTGCAGCAGTGACATAGAAACTACCAGACCCCAGCCACACAATCAGGCTTTCTGCACACAGAAATAAGTGGTGACTCTGCCTGACTTTGAGCTTTGGATTCAGACACAGGAAGTTTGTTTCCTGTGAATAGTGACTGTGCCCAAACAGGGAGACTGAGCAAAATTCCATCCTAACCACTCATCTCTAGGGAGTTGGTCTTCTGCAACCGGATCCTGCGCCCACACAGGGAAAGGAGACAGTGCTGAACTTGACCCTGACTTGTGAACACAGGGAATTTGATTCCTGCTACTCATCTCTGTGTCCAGACAGGGAGACTGAGTGGGATTCCAGCCTAGCTGCTCATTTCTAGGGAGCTGGTCTTCAGTGACCAGATCCGGTGCCCATGCAGGACAGGGAGACAGCACTGAACTTGAGCCTGGTCTTGCAAACTCAGGGAATTTGTTTCCTGAGACTGGCCTCAAAGCTCAGGCAGGAAGGCAGTCCTGTATGTGAGCATTGCTGCATGACCTTGGATAGATTGTTTTCTGTATCCAGATCCTATACCCATGAAGGGAGAGAGCACTGGATTTGAGCCTGGGGGTGTAAACTTGGGGAATTATTTTCCCATAACCAGACTCTGCACCTTAGCAGAGAGGCTGCAGTGAATTTGAGACTAGATGTGCAGTCTTAGGGAGCTTGTTCCCCATGACCAGACCCTGTGCCCACACAGGGAGGCAGTGCTGAATTTGAGCCTGAGTACATGAACACAGGGAGTTTTTTTTTTTTTCCACAATGCACTCTCGCATGACCAGACCCCACACCTACACTAAGGGGCAGTGCCACTTAACTTTGATTTAGGGAAAGTGCATACAGAATGCTGTTTACCACAGGGCAGAAGTGGACCTCCTATCAACACAGTATGATTGAGCAACCCAATCTCCCAGACAGATCGGGGATCCTGAATCTTCACACAAGAGGCAGCATTGACCACCAGTGACTAGGCTCTGTTCCTCATTATATGCTCCTTAGATCCCTGATTCTCAATACATTTACACTAAGAGCCAGTGACTCCAAATCTTGGCACAAGTGCACACTGGGCCCTGATTCTCAGTGTGAGGTAATACCAAGAAACAGACTCTGATACTGGATTCCCAGCATGGACACAAGGAGCCTCTGACTTCTGACACACAATAGGGGACTTTGACTTTTGGCACATGTCAGTGAGTTCTCTGTTTCAATGTGGCACAGGCAGCTTCCCTGATTCTAGGTGCACACACGAGGCCACACTAAGTGCCCGTAACTTTGACCCAGGGCAAGCATGGTTCCCAACAACACATAGCAACTGCACCTCTTGGTATCAGAACTCTTCAGTGACACTTGGGAGTGCAAAACTCCCATTGCACATGGTCCAGGCCCCTGCAACTCAACATCTGAACCTCCTGGTGATAGTCAGAATGTGGAGACAATGAAGCAATTCCCAGAGGAAAGAAAAGGAGGAATCACAAAGTAAAAAAATAAGTGAAATGGAAGTATGCAACATAACAGAAAAAGAATTCAGAGTAATGGTCATACAGTTCATATACCATATGGAAGAGAAAATCAGCAACCTATGCAAAAATCAGGAAACAATGAAAAAATAATATAGCTATAATCAAAAACACCATGGAAGGCTTCAACAGTAGACTAGAAGAAGCAGAGGATCGGATCAGCAAGTTAGATCAGGTACAGAAACAAGCCCAATATGAACAGCAACTAGAGAAAAAAATTAAAAAGTAAGAGGAGAACCTAAGGGAGCTTTGGGACAATGCAAAATGAAATGACATACGTATAATAGGGCTGGCAGAAGGATAAGAAGAACAGCAAGGATAAGAAATATTTGAAGAAATAATGACAGAAAACTTCCCTGATATTAGGAAGGAAAAAGTTACTCAAGTACAAAGAGTCCCAAGCAAAATGAATCTGAAAAGACCCACATGAAGACACACCATAATTACAATGGCAAATGTTATTGACAAAGAGAGAATCTTAAAAGCTGCAAGAGAGAGACAGAGAGTTACCTACAAAGGATCTCCTATTAGATTATCAAATGATTTCTCAACAGAAACACCTCAAGCTAGAAGGGAATGGTAGGAGATATACAAAGTGATGCAAAGCAAGGGACTCAACCCAAGAATACTCTATCCAGCAAGACTATCAATCAAAAAAGAAAGAGAAATCAGGAGCTTCACAGAAAAAAAAAAAAA
>PVJN01056479.1:0-12760 GCA_004026805.1 Lasiurus borealis | reverse complement strand
AGCCGGCCGGGCCCGTTACGGTGATTGAAATGGATGTGCTTTTCCCCTTGATCAAAGGCACTGCAATAACTTCACAAAACGAGGCTGCCTCTTTGAGTGAGCGTCAGTCGCACTGACGGGCTGCCAAAAGGCGAGGGACAAATTGCTTTCTCCCTCCCCCAACCTCCACCAGCACCGAGCTGGACATCTTTGTTTTTTTTTTTTAAGACTATGGCTCTGCTGCTTAATTGTTCTTTATAATATTGATATGCATGTATCTTGGCGTTGATAAAACATGTTAGCCCTATGAGTTATGACAGTAACATACTCTTGAAGTTTAGAGGGGGAGGGAAAAAACTAGGTTGGTCTGGCCTGGGACACAGCTTGGGACCACATGACTGGCTTGGCTTTAATGGCGTTCATGTGGGATGCAATGATCTCTGTCCTCTTCTTTGTTTTCACTTGTCCTGTTCCGTCCACCCCAGCCCACACAGCAGCGTGGTTGGTGCATATTAGATTTTTTAAAGCCTTGATACCTACCGAGTCCACATCGCAGACCATGAAAGTCAAATTCTGGGAGTGGGTGCCAGTGTTGGGTCAAAGCTGCGAATGGCCCACTGCTGTCAGAGCTTTGTCACCCTTGTTCTTCTTTCTTTCTTTTTTTTTTTTTTAGAGTATTATTGTTGAAAATGTCAAAAAAATGTGTTTATGGATTTTAGAGAGAGAGAAAAGGAGAGGGAGAGCGAGATAGAAAAATCGATGAGAGAAACATCAGTCGGCTGCCTCCTGTTGAAGCTGGGTGATGTGGTTCGAGTCTGCAACCAGGGTATGTGCCCTGACCAGGAATCGAACTGGTGACCTCTTGGTGTATGGGTCAACAATCAACCATTGAGCTACAATGACCAGGCAACATCACCCTTGTTCTTGATTGCATCATGGGAACATGCAGTTACTGCTTTTGGTGACCTGCTGAGTAAGGCCAGGGGTCTGTGGTCTTTGTCCTCTGTGGTGGCCTTATCTGTTTTCTCTTTTGGGTGTCAGGACTGTGGCTCCTGACATCTCTTCTACCAAGTTCTCTGCCAAGCAGTTGCCCAATGCCCGAGCTGATTCACAGAAACCAGAGCTGTAGTAGAAAGGTATCGGATCACCACCACCAGGAAGTGTGGCTGGAGCGTGTCAAGCTTGTGCATCACTGGATAACAATGTTGACGACTCTTCATTGAATGCTACTTGGTGCTAGGCACTGAGTATTACACCCATAATTCTTTATTAGGACCTTTTGAGGTAGTTATTAATACCCTTAATTATAATGGAAACATGGCATCAGAGGGGTTGAATAACTGGTTCAAAGTCACTAACCTAGAGAGGACTTGTACCCAGCCTGCCTAGTTTCATGGCCCATGATCTTAACTTTTTTATGCTACAGAAGGGTCCTTAATATAAATGAAATTTATTTTCCATTGTTGTTCTAGAAGTCCCTTCTCTGATGCTGTTGACCGACTGGTCAAACAGACATTTAAAAAAACCCTTTTGATTATGGAAAATTTCAAATATATATAAAAAATAGAAATAATAGTATAATGAATTCCATGTATCCATCACTCAGCTTCAAGAATGATTGACATGTGGCTGGTTCTATTTCATCTTATCCGATTTTTGCCTTCCACCCCAAATTAGATTCAAAGCAAATCCCAGACAATATTTTTTCATTTCAGACAATTTGGAGCTTTGCTATGTTCTGAGCTATGTGCTGGTTGCTATGGGGGATTCGAGAAATGTCATGACCTGTGCCTCCACAGATCTCACATGCAGAAAAGAGATGAAAACATATGATAAAGTAGCCAGTGTATGAGATCATACATGTACAACTGGTTATATTTCAAATGCTCACTAATTTACAAGTCAGTAACTTAGAATCCTGAATGTACATAATGTATTATTGAGAAGCTATATATAAATTAAAATTTTTTGAACATAAAAATTACATCTGGAGCAAAACTAAAAGGCAAATGATATATATCATTAGCCTTAATGACAAGGGACTAATATAAAGAACTCCCACAAACCAGAAAGAAAAAAATTCTAGTAGAAAAGTGGGCAAGAGATATTAGTGAACAGGTTACACAATAACAGCCAATAAGGGAAAGTGAATGATGTCGTTTTCCTTAGTAATGAAAGAAATACAAATAAAAATAATGATGTGTCGCTTTGCTTGCCAGATTGGTAAAAATTGGAATAGGCTTGAGTCAAGGGAGAAGGTGACGCCCACATTGCAGTTGGGGGAGTAAATTGGCACTGACTTTTTATGGCATAACTGTGCAGGATGGGTCAAAAGTTTTTTGTTGTGCCCACATCGTGAACCTGAAATTCTACTTCTAGGAATTTATTCTAAGAAAATAATTAAAAATAAGTACAAATATGTAGCCACAACAATTTTAATCTAAGTTTTGCTTATAGTAGCAAAAATTTAGAAACAACCTAAATATCCAATAATAGCCTTAGCCAGTTTGGCTCAGGGGATAGAGTGTCAGCCTGTGGACTGAAAAGTCAAGGGCACGTACCCTGATTGTAGGCTCCTCCGTGGGCCGGGCTCGTGCAGGCGGCAGCCAATCAGTGTGTTTCTCTCACATTGATATTTCTCACTGTCTTTTCCTCTCTCTTCCACACTCTAAAAATCAATGGAAAAATATCCTCAGGTGAGGATTGAAAAAACAAAAATACTAAATATTTAATAATAGAGAATTGCTTAAACAAAATAAATTATGGCATAGCCACACACTATGCAGCTAGTCAAATGGTGTGTTGCAAAGTTTTATTTTATATATGTGTATCTGTAAGAATGTTAGGGACTTAATTAAAGAGAGAACTATTTTCACTTTTTTTTCTAAATAGAAAACTTACATATACTTTGTAAAAAAAAAACAACCACATTCTGACAATACATAAGGCAGGAACGTAAAGCTAGCGATTTCATCTTCCTGAAATAGGGACAATGAAGTCTATAACCCTCTAGATTTATTTTCTTTGTGAGTATTTATTATTTAGGAAACAAATGATATAATATCATATATCGTATATAACACTTCTTTAAACTAATTATATTGTAGACTTATTTCCAGGTTAATTATATTTGTCCTATTTTTGATGAGCCTGGAGGTCCCAAAAGAGTCCAGAGGTTCAGAAGGCTCCAGGACTACGACCCTGGTTGCATCCATAAGCAAGTGTTCTGAGCTTCCCCAGCCCATGGCTTCCCCCAAACAAAGCCAGTCCTGTATGTTTTCCTGGGCAGTGCCCTGCATTAGGCTCCTTCACCTTTCCGTGGCATGTACAATGCCAACTTTTATTTTAAAAAAGCAGTCACGCTGTTAAAAATCCAAGCCCATCCTTTATGGTCAATAGACCCACTATTGGTGGGCAAGTGGTTGCTTGTCTTCTTCTTGTTTGGTTAAGTGCTCAATAAAAATATTAGTTTTTTGTTTGTTTGTTTTTACAATGTGAACATCCACTATGCCCAGGGCATCTTACTATTTGCTTTTTATGTGTTTTCTTCATTGAATTGCTCTTGTTCCAAACAACTAGATATTGCATGTGATAACTTACACGAAAATGCCCTCTATTTAGCATATAATTGCTAAATATTTGACAAATATTAATTTTCTTCCTCTTCAGGTTTCAGGCTGCTCAACTGTAAAATGAGAGAGCTAGCTGAGCCATACAGAGCTGGCAAACTCTGACCCATTCAATGTATAAGGGTTCTGATTACTTTATATTTTTGCAAACACTTGTAATGGTCTGTTTTCTTTATTATAGCCATCCTGTTAGCTGTAAAATGGTATCTCTCTCTTTTAAAAAAAAATATATTTTTATTGATTTCTGAGAGAAAGGGAAAGGGAGAGAGGTAAAGGAACATCAATGATGACAGAGAATCATTGATGGGCTGCTTCCTGCACACCGCCTACTGGTGATTGAGCCTCCAACTCGGGCATGTGCCCTGACCAGGAATTGAACCATGACCTCCTGGTTCATAGGTCGATGAGGAACCACTGAGCCACACTGGCAGAGCTGAAATGGTATCTCATTGTGTTTTTACTTTGCATTTCCCTAATGACTATTGATATTGAGCATCTTTTCATATGCTTTTTGGTCATTTGTATGTGTTCTTTGGAGAAGTTTCTATTTAGATCTTTTGCTCATTTAAAAAATTCAGCTTTATTTATCTTTATTGAGCTGTAAGAGTTCTTTTTATATTCTAGATGCAAGAATCTTATCAGACATATGGTTTACAAATATTTCCCCCCATCGAATTAATTTTTCATTTTCTTGATAACGTCTTTTAATGCATAAAAGTTTTAATTTTAATGAAGCCCAATTTATCTACTTTTTAAAAACAAGGCTTGTGCTCTTGGTGTCATATCTAAAAATACATTCTCTAATCCAAGGTGAGTTTTGTGGTTTTGCACTTTTATATTTAGGTTGATCATCCATTTTGTGTTCACTTTTGTATACCGTGTGAGGTTTCGCATGTATATATCCAGCAATCCTAGTAATACTTGTTGACAAGATTGCTCCTTTCTTCCTTTAAATTGTCATGGCTTCCTTGTTGAAAATTCATTGACTATACATGTGAGGGTTTCTTTCTGAACTTTCAGTTCTATCCCATTCGTTGACATGTCTCTTCTTATGTCAGTGCCACCCTATCTTTATTACTATAGCTTTGTAGTAAGTCCTGAATCTTCCATTTCCTTTTTAAACACTTAAAATTTTTTAAATTGATTTCAGAGAGGGAGGGAGAGAAACATCAATAATTAGAGAGAATTATTGATCGGTTGCCTCCTAAACACCCTCTACTAGGGACCAAGCCTGCAACCTGGACATGTGCTCTTGATCAGAATCGAATCCAGGACAGTTGAGTCCATAGGCTGATGCTCTAGCCACTGAGCCAAACTAGCTAGGGCCATTTTCTGTTTAAACGAACAGTGGGGTGAGTGTTGGTTGGCACCCATGTGTGGGATTGACGCCAGCTGCCATCACCAGGAGAGTGAGGACATGGGGCCCGGAGCCTGAAGCCAGTGCTGTGGTTTTAGGCATTGTGACAAGTATCTATGTCCTTGGTTTGGTATTTGCAAGGAAGGAAAAGAGGCGGGGGGAGGAAGGGGCAGGGAGAGGAGATGTGGGGTGGGAGAAAGGTACAAACAAGAGGGTTAGAAACTCTCTAGAATCACTAGAGAGCTCTATCTTTGGCAAGCTAATATTTCTTTTTGGAATCTATAGTAGGAAAGGGATTTCTTTTTCAAATTAGAAACCGTGGGTTACAGCAAGCCTTGATGCCTGAGGAGATGCACTGCTGCCTGTGTGAGTCAGGCATTGGGCTCCCGCTTACTCCTCTCCCTCCACCGCCATAGCTCCGTGGCCATGAACTTTAAATGTAAATAGTGACAGGGACAGGGCCTGATTCATCCAGTGCAGAAAGGACTTGTCTAGCAAGTGACTTATCTAACCTCCTGCATATGTCTTCTTTTCCATGAGAGAGCTGCTACCCCTGGGTCACCCAGCAGGTGCAGACATGTGCAGTAAGATGAGGGTGGGTGCAGCGTGCTGTGTGCTCAGGACATTGTCTCCACTGTGTGCTGTCGGGAGTTGCCTACCACTGCTCAGTCCTACTCTCTTCAGTGGCTCTTCTCCAGCTGAATGGCCACCGAGCATCCTTTCCCAGGTTGGCTGCCTCCTTTGCTTTGGAGGAGGCATGCAGAGGCTGGGTGCTCCCAGCGGGGCACATCCCTGGGTGCGTCTGTCCCCATAGTTTGTTGTGGAAATGAAAGAAGCAAGCTCAAGAGGGTATAGCAGCTGGTCCTCTGCGAGAGGGTGTCCTTGGGAGGGAGGGGAGGATGGAGGCTTGCTTTTCTGGCCTTTCTTTTGCCTCTGGGAATGGGGAGTCTCAGTGATGGGGGGCTTTAATCACCATCTTTGCGGTTCATTTTTTTTTAGACAACGACAACACTTATTTATATAGCACTTACCACATGCCAGGCTGTTTTAGAAGTGCTTGACACATACTAACTTCTTCAGTCCTCACTATGACCTAGGCAGTATTTAGTCCTCTCTTTGAGCTATGACACTATTTTATCCCCATTTTATAAGTGAGAAAATGAAACTCTAGCGTGCCCAGGGTCACCCAGCTTGCAAGTAGTAAAGTCAGGATTCAAACCCAAAGGCCTGCTGCAGAGTTATTAGTCCTAATCACTACCCTCTATGCCTCTCTAAAGGACATTGGCCGACTTGCCTGCTGGTCGAACTCCTGGTCAAGGAGACAATTTGCATATTAGCCTTTTATTATACAGGATATACACTGATTGGCCAGATTATTATGCGTTCAGAGATCATAATAACCTGGTAACTCAGTGTATATAGTGACTCAGATTCTGACTCAAAATGGGGAAGAACTTTTTACAATTAGAGCAATTCACAGATGGAAGGTCTGAACCAAAGAGAACTTAACTTAATGGGCAAGCAGGGACTAGAGGCTTGTTGAGCAGGGATGCTGTGGGGGTGGGGAGGAAGTGCCACTGCATTGGGAAGGAGCTTAAATTAAAGACTCCTGGGAAGTAACTTGCACACTTTTTAGGATTTTAGAGACCTGGTGCACGAAATTTGTGCACTGTGGGGTTGTCCTGCAGCCCAGCCTACAGTCTCTCCAATCTGGATTCCTTGGGGGATGTCTAACTACCAGATATCAGGCCTAAACTGGCAGTTGGGTATCCCTCTCAAAGTCTGGGACTGCTGGCTCCCAACCTCTCGCCTGCCTGCTAGCCCAATATCACCGCCTAACCAATTCCCTGCTAGCCTGATTGCCCCCAACTGTCCTCCCCTGCTGATATGGTCACCACCATTTGCCCTCTCCTGCCAGCTTGGTTGCCCCTAACTGCTCTTTCCTGCAGGCCTGGTTACCCCTAACTGCCTCCCCCTACAGGCCTGATTACTCACAACTACCCTTCCTTCCTGGCCATTTTGTGGTGGCCATCTTTGACCACATGGGGGCAGCCATCTTTTGTGTGGGTGTGAGAGTCAATTTGCATGTTACCTTTTTATTATATAGGATTGCTACTGTTCAACTAGGTGGGTAGGTACACAGTAGGGCCACAGCAAGCACTTACTCAGGGACCTTCCAGGCAGAACTATTAATATCCACACTTAAGGCCATTGCTATACCACTCTGTGTGCATATAACATACCAGGAGGAGTTCTTGCAGGTCAGTCAACTAAACTATTTTGCAAAATTAAAGGGGTCAGATTTGTTTTGCCAGGTCAAAGTAGAGAAAAGTAATAGGAACACAGGAGGGAGTTATGAAGGCAGGAAAGTTAAATTAAAAGTGAAGTCAGATATGGAAAGAGGAAGAGCTCCTACTCCTGCAGGCCCAGGATTGGCCAGACGCTCACAGTTCAGATCTAAGCAAAGCTCCTACACAGGAGGGACTCTTAATGGGCATTTTAAAACATAAAAACATATTTGATCTCCCTCCCCTCTTCGCCACCAAATGGAAATAAAAATGAATGAACCAGATACCATATTTGCTGTTTACAAAACCTTGTCTATTCTAAGCACCAAACAGAAGGTCAGGAGTCAAGAAAATAAAGCTTTTGAAATCCCTGAAGCCCTAACACCCAGGTTTTAAATATATTTTAGATGTGTGTTGGGGGGACAGTGTTTATTCATACTTGTTTGGGGAAAAAAAGTTCTTCATTATATAATTGAAAATGTGGTATTAATACTGACAAATTGAGTACTAATTTGTAAATTTGTACCTTACTCCTAAGCAGCAAAAGTTCAATTTAGAGAGGGTTTTAGAGTCATATAACTTTTGGGTTAAAAGGGACTTTAGAGGTTTCTGGTTCATCTTCTTCTTCCTCTCCTTGTCCTGCCCCAATCCAGGGCTCAGGTTCCACTGACAATTTCTCAAGAAGCAGTCATCTAACTTTTGCTTGATTGCCACCAGAGACAGGAAACTCATCACCACCAATGAGGACATACATAATGTATTTTGGGGCAATTTAGTTGGAAAGTCCTTCTCTACAATGACTTGAGAGCTGTCTTCCTGTAATTTCCAACAAATGATCTTAGTTCTGTGGGACTTATAGAATCCACAGAAATCCTACTCTCCACAAAAAGATTTGAAGACAGACACCATTATGTCCTATGAAATTCTACCTTTTAGCCAACAAGTATTTCTTTTTGTCCTGGCATAAATCCTTAGTTCTATCACTCATTCCTATGTCATAGGGACTTATTTATGTCTTTCTTTCCTTCTGACCTCTTTTTTTTTCTAAATTCAATATAAAGTATCCTTCCCAAACTGGACACAAGATTTTTGGATGCAGTCAAAATTAGCCTGGGGAAGAATAGACTGCCTCATTCTAAACACCACTTCTAACTAATATGGTGCTGGCAGCCACATTACACCATCATCTCATAAAAAACACTATCAACAAAGAATCCCTTATTTAGGAGGATTTGAAATTGAAGGGTTATCTTCATTCCTGCATCTCCTCCATTAAATTCTGGAGGATGAGGTAAATACTGTAAAAGGAAAATCCCTCATTCCTTCGCAGACTGCCCTCTCTAGACCTGGCAGAGAGCAGGGGACAGTGTCTGCAGCCCACAAGAACAGCTGTGCTTTGAAGCTTTGGCCTCCAACCCTCCCTGCACAAAGAAAGGAGAAAAGGATGGACTCGGTATGCTGAGAGCAGATTCTAGACCTGCCACTACTTTATTATTTTTTCTTTCTTTCTTTTTTTTAATTTAATAAACCTTTATTGTTCAGATTATTACAATTGTTCTTCTTTTTCCCCCATAGCTCCCCTCCACTCAGTTCCCACCCCACCCTCTGCCCTTACCTCCCCCACAACTGTCCTTATCCATAGATGTCAGTCTTTTCTTGCACCCCCACACCCCTTTCCCCCTGAGAATTTTCAGTCCACTCCCTTTCTATGCCCCTGATTCTATTATATTCACCAGTTTATTCTGTTCATCAGATTTTAATTCACTTGACTTTTAGATTCACTTGCTGATAGATATGTATTTGTCGTTCAGAATTTTTTCTTTACCTTCTCCTCCTCCTCCTCCTCCTCCTCCTCCTCCTCTTCCTCCTCCTCCTCTTCTTCCTCCTTCCTTCCTCCCTGCTCCTCCTCCTCCCCCTCCTCTTCCTCCCCTCTTTCTTCTCCCCCCCCTCCTCCTCCTCCTCTTCCTTCTCCTCCTTCTTTTTCTTCTTAAAGAGTACCCTGCAGCATTTCATATAGTACTGGTTTGGCAGTGATGAACTCCTTTAGCTTTTTCTTATCTGTGAAGCTTTTTATCTACCCTTCAATTCTGAATGATAGCTTTACTGGCTAAAGTAATCTTTATTGTAGGTTCTTGCTATTCATCACTTTGAATATTTCTTGCCACTCCCATCTGGCCTGCATAGTTTCTGTTGAGAAATCAGCTGACAGTCATATGGGTGCTCCCTTGTAGGTAATTAACTGTTTTTCTCTTGCTGCTTTTAATAGTCTCTGTCTTTTGCTCTTGGCATTTTAATTATGATATGTCTTGGTGTGGTCCTCTTTAGATTCCTTTTGTTTGGGGTTCTGTGTGTTTCCTGGTCTTATAAGTCTATTTCTTTCACCAGGTGGGGAAAGTTTTCAGTCATTATTTCTTCAAGTAAGTTTTTAGTCTCTTGCTCTCTCTCTCTTCTTCTCATAATTCTGATGTTGGTACGCTTGAAATTATCCCAGAGGCTCCTTATACTAGCTTCAAATTTTGGATTATTTTTTCTTTTGGCTTTTCCAGTTGAGTGTTTTCTGCTTCTTTGTATTTCAAATCTTTGACTTGATTCTTGCGTTCCTCTAGTCTGCTTTTAGATCTCTGTATAATATTTTTTATTTCAGTCAATGTATATTTAATTTCTAGTTGGTCCTCTTTAATATCTTTGAGAATCTCGCAAAATTTATTGGTCTTTCCTAGGAAATTCTTGAAAAACTTTATAAACGTAGTTTTGAACTCTATATCCAGTTATTTGTTTTCCTATATTTCTTTCATTTGTGATCTGTTTCTTTGTCTTCACATTTTCACTGCTTCCCTGAGTTGGTAGAGTAGCTTTGTGTGCTAGGTGTCCTATATGATCCAGTGGCTCAGACTCTAGTTTCCTGAGGTGGACACTCTTGGTGCATTCCTTTTTGAACTGTGTGTACAGCCTTGTTGTAGATAAGTCTTGATTGTTGTTGGGATCACTGGGGGGAATTGACCTCCAGGCCAATTGGCTGTGAGGATCAGCTGTGTCTAAGCTGGGAGAACTTCTGTGCTGGAGACAGCCTTATACGAGAAGACTTGCAAAAATGCAAAAGCCTCTGTGCTTGGCTTGGATGAGGCAGACTCTCAGGGCTGAGCAAACAGCTTTGGTTTCCTGTCAGCCCTTCCCTATGAGGCCCCTGGGTCTCAGTGTCCTTCAGTAATTGCTGAAGTCCTCTCTGTATCAACTCGGGTGTGTGCCTCCAGACCTCTGCCTTTCTCAGCTCCCCTGAGTTTTTGTGCATTCCTCTCTTTTCCTGACAGTCCAGACTCCCCTCGTATAGTCTGGGTCCCCAGGGTCTAACCCAAAACTGGAATTCAGTGCAATTCAGAGTTTCCATCTCCCTCCCGCTAGAGAAAGCCAGCCAAGCACTCAGCTGCCTGTCCTCTTCATGTGCATGTCTCTGTACCTCAGCTTTTTGTAGCTTCTCTGAGTCTCTGCATGCCCCTTTCTTTTCTTCCAGTTGTAGAATTTCCACTCAGCCAGCTTTCCTGTGGTTCTGGATGATGTCTGTTCTGTCTTTTAGTTGTAGTTTTGAAATTGTTGTGCGAGGCAGCAGTTTAGGTGTTCATCTATGCTGCCATCTTGGTTTCTCATCTGACCTGCCACTACTTTAGATGCTCTATGCAGTGTGGGCAAAAGCAGGTTTACAATTGTGAGTAGCAAAATGATTTATTCTTGTGTTATGTATTGATTATTATTATATTCCATAGGAACAACTCTAAACCTGCTTTTGCCACACCCTATATATCTTGTCTCATTTTGTCTTCTCAATGACCTTCAAGGTGGGCGCCATTAGCCTTACTTCATAGATAGGCTCAGAGAGGTTATATGCCTTTATCAAAGTCACACAGCTTGTAGGCGAGATTAGTTCTTTGGGCTCCAAAGCTATGTTTTTCTTTCTGCATCTTTTATTTCTGAGCCAAACCTGACTGAAGATGAGGTGGATAACCTTTTTCAAACTGAGGAAAAAAACATGCTCGGGCTCGGCAGACCAAAAGGATCCCCCCTCCCTTCCTTTGCCCGCTCCTTCTCACTGCTCCAGACTCTCCTCTGCATGTGAAATCACCAGAAAACGCAATGTTGCAATCACCAGATCCGTGAATGAATAGCATATGCCATCAAAACAACTGAAATAGAAGAACTTGGGAAAGAAGGATGGCCACACATTCCCACCTAGAAAACTTTGTACTTGCTTCTTGAGTATTTTATGATCATTGCCAGAAAGGGTGGCACTCGAAGTTTCTTTAAAACAGTGACTCTTGAAGGATGGTCCCCAGACCAGCAGTCATGGCATCACCTGGGAACTCGTTAGAATGGAGATTCCCTGGCTGAACCCACAAACTAATGAACCCACAAACTCTGTGAGTGGGGCCCAGCCATCAGTTTTCATAAGCTCTCTAGGCAATAAGCAATGCTCTCCTGCAGTTTCCGGTGCAGAAAGATGTTCTGGGGGTACAGTAGCAACCTTGGCTGGCTTGGAGACTTGGCCTTCCAGCCAGGGCCAGGACACCCCTGGAACACACAGTTTCTCAGAGGTTCTGTAGGCAATGCCGACAAATGAAAATGGGACCAACCCAGCAAGATCCTTCACTTGCACTGTGCATTCACGTAATCTGAAGAATCTGCTGACGGATTTGGAGCAACTGGCAGATTAAAAATAAAAAGGCAGCCGAAACCGGTTTGGCTCAGTGGATAGAGCATCAACCTACAGACTGAAGAGTCCCAGGTTTGATTCTGTTCAAGGGCATGTACCTTGATTGCGGGCACAATCCCGGGTGGCGGGGGCAAGGAGGGTGCAGGAGGCAGCTGATTAATGTTTCTCTCTCATCGATGTTTCTAACTCTCTATTCCTCTCCGTAAAAACACACACACACACACAAAAAAACAATAAAATATATTAAAAATAAAAAAGCAGCCTCATACTCTCACTACCAACAGAGACAAATATCTGCATGCCTTCTGCTTTTAGTTTAACTCGTTCCCACTAGGAAATGTTCAGGTACATGATAGTCAAAATTCCATCACCAGTTCGGTAGTTGCTACTAAGGATGTTGAACCGAACCTGTCTCTTTGCATGTGGTTCACATTTTCTGTTTTACAAAAGAGGCACAAAGAAACAGAGTGGGGGAACAAAAGCACCAAGCGAGGAGGTGCTGTGCCTGGGGAGCAGGGGGGACCCCAGTAGCCAGTGAAGGTCTGGGGCAGTTCAAGCTGGATAACAGCTCTAGAAAGCCTTATGAAAACAGGGGTGGGGCTTGCCAGAGGGGAATTATTTCAAGAGAGCCTGCTACCCAGACTAAAAAAGTAGGGCTGGGAGAAGCAAAGAAATATGGCAAGGTCCTGCACTTCATTATATTGCCTTTTTTTAAAAATAAATTTAAAAACACATTTCAGAGAACACTAGTACCATGAAATGTGCCCCATAGTGAAATAAGGTTAGGCACTGCTGCCAACGATCT
>PVJN01056478.1:0-12784 GCA_004026805.1 Lasiurus borealis | reverse complement strand
CATCATTATGCCAATGTAAATTAGTTAAATACCATGTATAACAATTAACTTTTAGGCATATTCTCACACTAAAGAAGTTCAGTCAGAGGCAGTAAAGCATCAAACAGACTGTCAAATTACAGCAGGAAGGTTAAGGAGAGGTGGGGTAGATAAGAGGACTTGTATGCATGCATATAAGCATAACCAATGAACACAAGACACTGGGGGGTTGAGGTATGCCTGGGAGGATAGGGGGGGCAATGGGGAGATATGTATACATGTAACACAATAAAAAAAAGAAGTTCAGAAAAGGAGTGTTCTCATAATTTTTATGTTAAAAAAAAGAATTAAGTCAAAATTTCTATACTTCAGTGTGTCAAGCAGATTAGGAATTGGCGAACAGATTTCTTTCTCATAAATGAGTCACTCCTAAATATATAACATGGTCATAGCCTGTATCCTTTATGAAGTGATTCATGAGATGTTTCTCTTATCACAGTTGTGACGTCAGAATGTGCTAGCTAATAGTTTCAGTGGCCTCCCAGAGATGGGCATAGATTATGGATGAAAACAAAGGGCAAGGTGAGTGAATCTGGATGAAAGTTCTGGAAGTCCTAGGTTTAGCCCCAACCCAGGCAGAGACTCATAATTTTAGGGAAAAAAAAGGCACACATTTCACTGCTTTTCAAAGTTTTGGGAGAAAACGAAGGGAATTCTCAGCTTCTTTAAAGTCTTATTTTAAACTGGATTTCCTAAAGCCTACCTGCATGAAACAAAGGACACTGAAAGACAGCAAGAATTGGGCTGGTTATGTCAGGGATTGAAAGGCAGGACAAAGGGGCTACACTTTAAGTGTCAGACAGATATAAGCACATGCAGTGAGGTCTGAGGTGCAGGCAGAAATGCCAGAAGTGAGCAGTCAAAGGCTAATGCCATGATCAGGGAGTGGGAGCTGGCAGGATGGAGCTGTACAGGCAGGCCCAGACAAGCATTTTACATACATGGTACCGGCCTTAGGAAGACATTGATACCTAAGGCAGGTGTTGGTCTTTTATGTTTTCCTTAGAGAAGGAAATTTACATGTAACTGTAAGGTGCCAAGGGTGATACTAGGTACTTCCACAAATGCTGGATCTTTGATTTCACATTGCTTTTGAAGAAACTGAGGTTCAGAGAATGTTAGTAACTTCCCCAAGGTGCAGGGGACATAAAGAAATTGAAAGCTCTGGTGATGAGCCCTCTGGCTGACAGTGAACCCTGCTTCTTTTTGCAAAACTTTTCTATTTGGGAGGTTGAAAAAATTGCTGGGTGCTATTTAAAATAAAAGATCTATCATTAACCAGGTTTTCAAGTACAGAAGTCCTGTAAGGGTGTGAGCAAAGTGGGGATTGAGGAAGGCTGGGACCTTGTGATGAGATGCATTTGATACTGGAACAGATGCTCAGAGCCAGACTAAGTAAGCCCTATGAGATACGAGCATAAACAGTTCAGGCGATTAAAACAAAGAATGGAAAAAAAAGACTGGTGGCCAGGTACATGTACAGCCCAGGCAGGCAGATGCTCAACCACCTTGGGCAGCAGGCTTTTGGACTCTCCTGTCAGAAAGTCCAGAGCCTGGTAGCATATGGAACCACAGAGAACGACAGAAGGTTTTAAGGCAGATGTCTTGGTGCCTGACTTGGAACTAGCATTCAGGCAAAATCCTACCTGAGTGGAACAGAATATGGCTGTGCTCTATCCATTAATTAACAAATCAACAAAGATTTATTTTGTATTTACTGAATGCAGAGTTTTGTTCTAGCCCGGGCTTACGTCATTGAACAGATAGACAAAAATGCCTACCTTCAAAGAATTTATT
Source organism: Lasiurus borealis (assembly GCA_004026805.1). Taxonomy (NCBI): domain Eukaryota; kingdom Metazoa; phylum Chordata; class Mammalia; order Chiroptera; family Vespertilionidae; genus Lasiurus; species Lasiurus borealis. The sequence continues at coordinate 10,948 of PVJN01056478.1, read as the reverse complement.
TTCCATAGAAAAAGAAACCAATGAGTAATTCGGGCACCAAGGAACAAGGCAACAGCATAATTTCTCTTTTCAAAAAATATATATTTTAATTAATTTCATAGAGAGAGAAAAAAACAACATCAATGATGAGAATCATTGATCAGCTGCTTCCTACATGTCCCTACTAGGGATCAAGCCCGCAATCCAGGCATGTGCCCTGCCCTCCTGGTTAATAGGTTGATGCTCAACCACTGAACCATACTGGTCAAGTGCAGGAACAAAACTTCAAAATCAGATATTAGTGGTAAATTGAGAACATCAGAGTTTGACTCAATTCTCTCTACCAAACTATCAGGCTACAAAGTTTCTTTTTAACAGGGACACATTTAGCCAGAGCCGGTTTGGCTCAGTGGTTGGAGCATCGGCCTGTGGACTGAAGGATCCTAGGTTCGATTCTGGTCAAGGGCATGTATCTTGGTTGCGGGTACATCCCCAGTAGGGGGCGTACAGGAGGCGGCTGGTTGATGTCTCTCTCTCATTGATGTTTCTAACTCTCTATCCCTCCCCCTTCCTCTCTGTAAAAAAATCAATAAAACATTTTTTTTTTTTTTAAATAGGGACACATTTAATCTCAAAGCCCAGAGTGAAACTGAACCTGCAATGTGTTTAGCTTGGAGGCTAAGACAGCAGGAAAGTTATTACTAATATGGAGTTATATTAAAAGAAAATTATCATGGAAAAATGTGACTCTCTCATACATATAATGTATTCATATCTACGTGATTGCTTGTAGAATAAGTTTAGCAATTATGAGAATACTCATAGTCACAATAGCCCTAAACTTGCACCAAGAGCTGTAATGATTGATATTAATTTAGCAGTGGTGTTAACCAAAATGTTTGACACTAAAATCATTCGGTGAAATTGGTTTGCAAAATACTAGGTTGAGTAAACTCATTTAAATTAACTAATATATTCAAAGTAGATAACTAACATAAAGTGAGAAAATATCATTGTTCTTCAGTCTTTTTTCTAGCCAAGGGAGGGCATTTCAAATTAAATAAAAATATCTGAGAAGGAAGATATATGATTGACTTCCATGTGTTCAAAAAGAATACATCTTTCATTCTAACCTTAAAGACTCATAAAATAGCAGTTAGAATACCTCTAAGAAATTTTAGGGAACCTGGCCAGCATACTCAGTGGTTGAGCATTGACCTGTGAACCAGAAGGTCCCAGTTCAATTCTTGGTCAGAGCACATGACCAGACTGTAGGCTCCATCCCCAGAGTGGGGTGTGAAATAGGCAGCCAATCAATAATTCTCAACATTGTTTCTATCTCTCTCTCCCTCACCCTTCTTCCCTAAAATCAATAAAGAAAATATGTGTGTGTGTGTGTGTGTGTGTGTGTGTGTGTGTGTGTGTGACATTAAAGAAATGTCAGGGAAAGAGTTCCTCCCAAAGCTATTTAAGTGCACTGACAATCCTAGTTTTGGATCCCAGGGTTCCTCAGAGCCTGGTTGGGACTGCTCACCTTTATCACTGTCATGCTCTCATAAGGAAGAATGTCTTGAGGGTAAAAAGAAAAGTTCTCTGTATGCCTCAAATTTTTCTCATACAAAATTTGTCTTAAAACTATGTGCTAATTCTGACTCAGTTCACAGAATCTTCATTGGTTTCATCTACCCACACCTACTTTTATTTGAGCAAGGGAAAATAACACTTAGTTGTTTCCTCTAACAAGTCTCAACAAAGCCAAAGCTGGTTTAGTCATTTTCCAGCCTTTCTTTTTCAAGGTTTGTTCATCATAATAACCCTGAGTCACTGTTTTCCCTAAAAATAGACAGGAAGAAAAAAAGAATAGAATGGTTATCCTTACATAGAGCTCAATAAACAAATTAACATATTTATCTTTGTCGGCATGGAACCATGTAAATGGTGTATTTTAAAAGATAAAAGTTTAAGAAATAGTAATAGCTCATTTTTGTAAAGTACATAGCTTTTGTTTTGAAAGGGGCTAGGGACATCAGAGGAATGGCAGCATGAGAGGTCCCCTTGGTTTCTCTTTATGAAGTTTATTTTTCCTCTTTTTTAAATATGATTTTATTGATTTTTAGAGAGAAATCAAAAGAAACAGAGAGATAGAAACATTAATGAGAGAGAAATATGCCCCCTCCTGGGGACTTAGCCCACAACAATTCCCTGAATTGAACTGGTGACCTCTAGGTTCATGAGTCAATGATCAACCACTGAACCACAACAGCTGGACTCCCCTTGAAGTTTCAACAATTTGAACAGCTATAATTTAATAAATGATTTCATGTGTACACACACACACACACACACACACACACACACACACACACCTGAGAGATCTGCCCATTGAAACACCTGAAGGTAGGTAAGTAGGGGTGAACTAGGGAGATCAGAAGGGAGAAGAGCTAAGATGGTGCCAGGGACACAGCCCAGAGTTTACAGTCCAGAACTTTGAGGGCAGGAATCAAGTTGCTACTGACACTCTCTTCAGCAGTAGAAAAAATATTGGCCTTAGATGACACATAAGATTAAATGAACATAATTGACCTTTGCAGAGCCTTTCACCCCAGAACATCAGATTATACATTCTTCTCCAATGCACATGGAGCATTCTCAATAACAGACCATATGTTAGGACACAAAACTAGCCCAACAAATTTAAGAAGCCTGAGATCATTCCAAGCATATTCTCTAACCACAGTATTTTGAATTTAGAAATAAGATGCCCAAAAGAAGCAAAACAAAACCCCACTGATATATAGATATTAAACACAACTGGGTCATCATACCTAATAACAGACAAACATGTAAATTGATCATACCTCTGCTACACTCACAGCCAGTCAGAATGACCATGCAAATTAACCCAACTAAGATGGTGGTTAATTTGCATACATAGGCTCTCAGCAGCCTGAGTCCAGGGAACTTTCTCAGGACTCAGGCATCCAGGTGACTCAGAGGTAAGCCCTGTTTGGGTCCTGAGCAACCCGTGAAGGGCCTGAGCCAGGGGGCTCCTGGGCATGGACAGAGCTGGCAATTGGATGGAGCTGGGGGATCCCTGCCCAGGCCCCAAGCTTCAGCCAGAGGTTTGAGGACTGGGCAGGGGCTGAGCCAGTGATTGGAGGGAGCTGGGGGGCCCCTGACCAGGTTCTGAGGCTTTAGCCTTGGCAGATTGAAGGTAGTCAGCGATTGGTGTGAACTACAGAGGAAACACCTTTTCTGACCGCTTATTGGCTAAGCTCCCTATATGCCACTGGTAATATTATTAGTAACTTGAGTATAAGAATCCAAAAAGGTGATCTAGGTTATTTCCTGGAGAAAACAATGGAAGTTCACTGCTGGAGGGTTAAAAAAGGTTATATCCTGCCCTAGCAGGTTTGGCTCAGTGGATAATGCATAGGCCTTCTCACCACAGGGTCCACATTTGATTCTGATTAAGGCCATGTACCTAGGTTGCAGGGTTCTCCCTGGATGGGGCCCAGGTCAGAGTTCAGGCAGGAGGTAACAATCAAACTGTTCCTCTCACTTTGGTGTTTCTCTCTTTCTTTGCCTTTCTCTTCCACATTTTCTAAAAATCAATGGAAACATATCCTCAGGTGAGAATAAAAAAAAAAAGAAAGAAATATCATATCCTATGAAAGACACATCTTGAAAATACCTAAAGAAAGTTGTCATTTTTTCATGGTGAAGGGAGTCCATGTTGATGAAGACACCTTGGTGGCTGCAGTGACTGGTAATGGCTGCAGCAGAGACGTCATGGGACTAGTGCCTTCCCCTGATCAGCCCAGTCACCTGGCACAAAGGAAGGCCAGACTGCAGTTTAGGCCTACTCGGGGAGCCAGCCTAAGCCATCAGTAGGACATCCCCTGAAAGTTATCAGATTGTGAGAGGGGGCAGGATGGGCTGAGGGACCCACCCCAGTGGATGAATTTTGTGCACCAGGCCCCTAGTCCTATATAATAAAATAATTATATGCAAATTGACTGTACCTCCATTACACCCACAAGACATACCCACCAGCCAATCAGGAGCAAGTATGCAAATTAACCCAACCAAGATAGCTATGGCCATGGAGAGAGCAGGAGGCTTGGGTTTCCCTGGTAATGGAGGAATCCAAGCTTTCCACCTGCCCTGGCAGGTCCAGGCCTTCACTTAAGGCTACAAAATGTCAATTATAGAAGATAAGTCCTACAAAAAAAAATGGCATCATCCAGGGAGCTGGAGAGAGCAGGAGGCTTGGGTTGCCCCTAGCAATGGAAGAAGCCAAGCTTTCCACACACCCTGGCAGGCCCAGACCTCCACTCAAGTCTACAGACTTTCAATTATAGAAGATAAATAAATCCCAACAAAAAATGGCTGTGGCTATAGAGCAAGCAGGAGGCTTGCTTAAAGCTACAAAGTTTCAATTATAGAAGATAAATAAGATCCCAGATAGCAGGGCCTCCACTTTGGTTGCTGGGGGTGTGGCCAGCCTACAAACCACCACAGATCCCTCACCCAGGATGCCCAACACCCCAAGGGAACTCCCATCCTGATCCAGGATACTCTTTAGAGCATACCAGCCGGCCCTCACCCATGCACCAGATCTCTATCCTATGTAATAAAAGAATAATATGCAAATTGACCATTACTCCAATACACAAGATGGCTGCCCCCATGTGGTCAAAGATGACTGTTCCCATGTGTACACAAGATAGCCACCACAAGATGGCCAGCAGGGGAGGGCAGTTGGGAGAGACCAGGCCTGCAAGGGAGGGCAGTTGGGGGTGGTCAAGTCTGCAGAAAAGGGCAGTTAGGGGTGACCAGGCCTGCAGGGGAGGGCATTTAGGGGCAAACAGGCTGGCAGGGGAGCAGTTAGGCATCAATCAGGCTGGCAGTGGTTAGGGGGTGATTAGGCTGGCAGGCAGAAGTGTCAGTTAGTGGCAATCAGGTGAGCATTTGGGAGCCAGCAGTCCTGGATTGTGAGAGGGATGGTTGACTGCCCATTTAGAGCTGATCCTACCCTTAAGGGATCCCAGATTGGAGAAGTGTAGGCTAGGCTGAAGGACATACTCCCTCCAGGCACAAATTTCATGCACCGGGCCTCTAATCCTAATATATAAAAAATCAAGGGTCCATAACATCCAAAATGACTGAAGACTCAACCAAACACCAAGCCAGGGAGCTGAGGGAGCGGGAGCTGATCAATCATTGGCAATGGTGCCTGGAGAGCGGTGACTGGCAAGGGGCTAAAAGGCAGGCCTCTTGGTCCCTCCTTCCAGCCCTCAGACTCCAATCAATTGGTGATGGAGGTAGGGCAGAACTGGGTACTGACTCTCTTAGTAGTCCTTCACATTCAATCTCAAAAGGACAGACCAGGCACCAAAGTACCAGCACTGCTAGCCTCCTGGAATTTGGCCTCAGGCACTGTGGCACTTCCCCACTCAAGATGCTTCACAAGGAAGAAAGGATATTGCCATCAGTGCCAAGGATGACCAGTGGTGACTGCTCTCCCCATGCTTCCTCCAGGTCACTTGAGCCCACCTTACTCCAGATTAAGTGTAATCACTGTACATGGAAGAAATGTAGTAAAAAAGATAAAAACTGATGGCCAACGAATGCCTCCATGAGCTCTTGGGAGCCTCCAAGTGCTGGGCACCCCAACTATTTTAGGGACTTCAGGTGAGTAGGGGAAACAGAGGGGTCAGGAAAACCTCCCAAAAAGTCAGGCAGTTGGTCTGATTGTGGATCTATCTGTCCCGCTGTCTACCAACAAAACTGGTAGATTTATATTTAGATATAAATTACTTTCAAAACAAAACATTTTGTAGTCTCGTTTTCTGTGGAATGCTCTTTGGCAAATGATTAATTGGACAGTTGGAGAAAATGTTCACCTTTATCATCTTCTAACCCTAATATATTATATATTCCTTGCTTAGCCAACAAGCTTGTATTTAATGTCATCATTGGAAAAATTTACACTAGAGCAGTAGTTTTGAATCTCTAGCTCACAGGTCAAATTCACTATTCAATAGGTTCCCTCTGCTTTGAGAGTAAATTCTTAAAGGAAGACAATTTATGTCAATAATTTTAAATGTTAAGCATTGTCAATTTTTCCTGGAAATACATATGTTATCTTGCTATTTATCACACAATACAGTTTCACTATGTACTTTCATATCCATCATCAAATACAAACCTCTGTAGTTATCAGGACAGAAGAAAGTATTTCCCTATCATGGAATAAAGAAGTAAGAAACATTTTCTTCCAGAATGACAAATGAATCTCCTGGGGACCCAGATAGAAAATTATCTAATGTGAACCGCAAGAAGGAATTTACCCATTGAGATGGACTCAGACTCCTTTGGTTAACTGGGCCTAAATGCTAAATCAGAGTCTTACAGCAGGACACTGACAGCGACCTCTTAATTAGTTAAACAGTCTGTATGCTGGGAAGAACCATAAGCTGAATTCTTGGTTTTTCACACTATGCCCTGCCCACTTTAATTGTCTAAGTCAATAGCTGTGGTGAAGTTCCTTGTTCCTTCATCTCTATGCTATCACTCAACCAATAGATTATGAACCTCTCTGAACAAAATGTACCCTTATTTGCTTTTATACCAACCAATCCAAACTGCACACCTTAAAAACTTCATTTTACTAACTGATATGGAAACTATGGGTAGAAAGTTTTGCCTATAAAAAGGCATCTCCTCTGAATCAGCAGAGCTACTTTTTGTTTCTGCCTAAATTTGTTTATTCTTGGTTTGCAAACTGTTATTCTGAATAAAATCTCTCCTTTTTCACTCCAGTACCTTTTGGTGATTTCATTCATACTTCCTACTTAAAAGGAATCAAGATATGAAAAATAGTCTCCACTAAAGATAAGAAGCAAAAATAATTTATGGTTTCAAGTTTTATATTTAACTAATAATGTTGAATATTTATATTGGTCTTATCTCTTGAATACTGCCACATCTTGCCCTGGAGCAATTTTAAGGCCTTTGCAATCCTCAGATAATCTTATTTCTGGAGGCCTCAGTTCATAGCATATCAGATATAATGGAACCTGTGGCATGTTGCAAACCCCCTTAAGCCATAGATACTCACTGCCCGACGCTTTCTGGAAATGTTAGATGCTGGTGGATCACAGTTGAGACACTATTACAGGTATTGCTTTAAGTTAAATAGAGCTTTTCATCCAAGAATACACTCTCTTCTAGGAAGAAGCCCATATTTCAGGATGTAGGGGAACAAATTCATTGTCCCCTTCCCAATTTGGGACAGTTGTGGAGGTTTATGCCAAATCAAGAGCTTTTTGTAGGACTTGCCAAATCCTCATTGCAACTGCATTATAGTTCAACTTCTCCCTCTATCCAATCTTGTCTCCCCACCCTCTTACCAATTTGTTACAAGGAGTACTTCTTAGTAAATCTGCTCCAAAGTTTCCATCTCTTTTCGAGAAGTTTTCAGACCCATTTCCTTGAACTAGATATCTGTTCTTTGGACATATATACTTATCTTACAAAGTTTCTTTGCTTTGTTTCTATTTCATCTTAAATATTGTAGTCAGTTTCTTCTTTGCTTCACAATTTAAAGGCCAAGGACAGCCATGCCTCAATCAGAGTTCATTCCATCTCAACATAGGCAGCCCGTCCAATTAAGAATCTCAGACTGTTATACCTCAGGACAAAGGTAGGGGAGGGTGTGTGGATGCTAAGAGATCAACCAAAGAACTTGTATGCCTATATGCAAGACCCTTGGACACAGGCAATAGGGTGGGGCTGAGGGCAGAGGTGGGCTGGAAGAGGTCAATGAGGGGAAAAAGGAGGACATATATAATACTTTCAATAGTAAAGTTAAAAAAAAGAATAAGAAGAACCCCAGCCTTTGTCAGAGTATCACCAATTTAGCCAACAGGACTATTACAGTACTTTATAGCATTAAAACTCAAGCATATAGTTTTCTTTCGGTTCCTGAACCCAATTTCAACATGTGTGTTGAGACTTCACCACACCAACAAGTAATTCTAGGACACTAGCAGGGTTTCCAATAATTCAACCCAATTCTGACAATATCCACTCAAAGATAGCATCAGATTCCACAAGTAAAGGAATAGCATCTAGTTCCACAAGACCACTCTCCACTTCTGTCACTAATTGCAAGCCCAGATTGTTACCTGTGCTTCAAACCAACTGGCTATAAATCATAGGTTCCCTGGAATCCTCTATTAATTTTTATTAATTTGCTAGAAAGGCTCATAGAACCTAAGAAACCAGTTTACTCACTAGATTACTGATTTATTACAAAGGATATTAAAAGTATAAATCAACAGCTAGATAAAGAGATAGAACAAAGCACCAAATAAAGGAGCTTATGTTCTGTGCAGCCTGGGACCCAGTAGCATGTAGAATCATTTGGTTGCCCAACATAGAAGCTCTCCAAACCCTCTCCTTTTGGGTTTTTATGGAGATGTCATCACATAAACATGATTAGTTAGTTAATTGGCCAGTGGTGATTGTTTTGACCTCTATTCCCTCTCTTCTCTCCAGAAACCAGTGAATGGAACTGGAAGTTCCAACATTCTATTCATCCTTGTTTCCCCTGGCAACAACCTCTCATCATTAGGTGCTTTCCAAAAGTCACCTTCATTAATACAAACCTAGTGGTTGTGAAAAGAGTCTTTTCAGGAATAACAAGACACCATTTTCACCTTTATGACGCTGAAGTGTTTTCAGGAACTGAGGACAAGAGACTAATTATTATAACAAAAGATGTTTTCATTACACAGCAATTTTGAAGGACTTGGGGACCTACAATCCAGGAACTGTGGATGGACACTATATATATCACAGTATTGGCAAGTGTCCTTCCCATCAAGTCCCACACCTCCTTCTTAAGCCACAGTTTATAGCTAAACCAAAATTTCAGAATTTCCTTTCTCTGTGTTTGCATCTTTATATTTCCTCTTCCTTCTTTCTCAAATACTATGGCATTTTTTGTGCTTTGAGAATTCTTATCTCAAATCTCATACACACTATGAAAAACATTTTCCAAGCAGAATTCGTTAGCCTTCTCTTCCTCAATGCCTTCATACTACTTCATACTACTTTAAGATATAAATAGAATCTGCCTTTTCCAGCCATTAAACTGAAGAACACAATTTTATCATAATATCCTCTCTGACCTTAGTACTAATGCCGGTATTTAAAACAATTTTCACTAAATGATAGGTGACTGAATAGTATAGTTTGTTGATATCTAGAACAAGAAATCTATCATCAAAAGAATGGAGAGTTATACCCATTAACTGGCTAGAAATAACTGTAGAATTGCAACAAAGTTGAATAGAATTCATTCCTTTAATTAATTAAGAATTTACCAAGAACTTACATAAAATTAGAGCTCAAGAATATATGGAGGAAACTTAGGATTAATAACATTGAATAGGTAGGGGGAGAGCTAAATTTAGAAGTCCTTAATGCACTGTGTGTAAAGTCTGAATTTATATGTTAGGGTTGTTCATTCGGGAGCAAAATTAATGATAATCTTAACAAATTTTTTGCAGTGATAAGGCAAATTATAATATAGACAAGATTGCAGAAAATGATTAAAACACTTCAATTATCAAATTCTAGTACTTTATGTACTCAGTTATACACAGAAAATTGATGCCTTGATTATAAATCATATTCATTATGCTATAAGTTTCAAAAGTTCAACAACAGTTTATCAGTTAATTAAATACTATGCATTAGAAAAAACAAATTATTAAAAAGTTAGCCTAGAATGAGACCATCTACAGTTTTGCAAGTTATATTCTTTAAAAATAATAATAATAAATTAGGTTTCAGTAATGTCTTGGGTCATAAATGTTTTTTCATGAAGGAACATAAGGTTTCTTATTTAGGTAAATTTACCTACTATATTGAACTATAAATTTCAACAACTACTGAAGACCTTCTAAGAATAACAATTGGAAAGAAAGAAAGATGATCTGCAACAGAATTGGATTTAATTAAAAGACTATGTCCACAGAATTTCACTGTAGGCAGGCCAATACAATGGGACAGACTGTCATCTCTTTTCTAATAAAATCTTGGCTTGTTGAAGTAATGAGAAATAAACTCATGTTTGAAATTTCCCTGAAAAATTCATTGTGTAGACTAATTATGACATCCTGGGAATAAGCAGTTAGCTTTCATCTCAAAACCTCACACAGTTTGCAATCAGCTTACAAGAGCTTCTATTCCTGGAGATATTCTGACTTTCCGGCACATCTATTGTGTGTGTGTGGCGGGGAGGCGTAAAGAGGTGCGGGGAGGGGGGAGGAATTTAGAGTTTCTGTGTATGACTGATCCATTTGTTTGCATTCTGGCGGGATTCGGCAGATTTTTATTCTGTTTTGCATATTCAGTCCTGTGTAGCATTTCTAATTTGAAAGTTGATAAATTGGGTATATGAGTAGATTAATGGTTAGATTTTTTTTTACATTGTAAGAGAAAGCAAGCTTTATAAATCTTGCTATATTTCTATTGATCTTTATAGCACTTCTCAGTGGCCCTTATTATGATATAAAATTCACAGAGCCACACTCCGGACTTACAAAACAGAAATTCCAGAAAGAAAAAATAAATTTCCACATATTACAATGGAAATTATATTCAACCTCATTTGTTGAGGAAATACAAATAGGAGAGAACATAAGAAACTAAACCGAGTTCAAGCCTGGTAGCAAGGTTCAGTGATTCAGTGTTGATCTATGAAACAAGAGGTCACGGTTTGATTCCCTGGGTTGTGGGCTCAATTCCCAGTGTGGGGGATACAGAAGGTAGTCAATCAATAATTCTCTCTCATCATTCATTGTTGTTTCTATCCCTTTCTCACTCTTGCTTCTTTTCTAAAATCAATAAACTGAGTTCAAAATATCAGACTCTTACTACTTTATTATAC
>PVJN01056477.1:0-12761 GCA_004026805.1 Lasiurus borealis | reverse complement strand
TATCTCTCTCTCCCTCTCTGAAATCAATTATATACATATATATATATATATATATATATATATATATATACACACACACACACACACGTATTTGTGTGAATATATATGTATATATATCTTAGTGTATATATATATATTTAGTATATACATATTTAGTGTATGTATACACACACACACACACACACACACACACACACACACTAAAAACCAGAGTCCCAAGATAACGTTCCTGCCTCACCTCTCAAAGTTCCTCTACACCAGCGGTCGCCAACGGGGACACGGACCACTGGTGGTCCATGAGATCCGAAAGGTTGGCAACCGCTGCTCTATACCATTATTCTTCCACATTATTACAGAACACTTCCTTTGAAACTTACACTGTTCAGCTACATCACCTCCCTTCTGGTCACTACAATTACCTGAGTACAGATTGATCAAAAACTGGGGCATTCCTGCTTCACAATCATCCTATCACTGGAAGTCAAAGTTCACATGAACAAGTCACCTAATGCTTTGCCTGAGTTTCCTAACCCTTTAAACACCTTTTTCAAAGTGGTAATCACCTGGAATTGCTTTATCTCTGAAATATCTAGCCCCCTCCTTCCCGCCTTACCTAAGAACTACATTCTGGTTTCACTTCCTTCTCTATCAACCCAGCTCCAAGGTCCATCAAGTCATGCTCACCTCCTTGTTCTTTTACCACATTTGCCCGAGAAATCCCCAAACGGGGATCAAGCCAACCATATGCCTCCAGGGTGTCAATACCAAGTGTACTGAGGGGTGTTGGGGAAAATGCACACAAATGCAAATGAAGGCTTAACAAGCTCCTGTTCTGCCTTCTCTCATCTGGGTCCTACCTGATCTCCCTGATGCTAGTCTTGCCTTCCTCTAATCCAGTGCTTCTCAACCTTCCTAATGCCTCGACCCTTTAAGACAGCTCCTCATGTGGTGGTGACCCCCAACCATAAAATTATTTCCGTTGCTACTTCATCACTGTAATTTTGCTACTGTTATGAACTGTAATGTAAATATCTGATATGCAGGATGTATTTTCGTTGTTACAAATTGAACATAATTAAAGCATAGTGATTAATCACAAAAACAATATGTAATTATATATTGTGAAATATTTGTTTCTAATTACAAATAAATGAAATTTTGTCTTGAATCATGGTGTAGCATGGGTAACAGTCTTAATATGACAACAGTAAACTACATTGGTTCCTAAGACTATGGGAAATAGGTGTTTTCCAATAGTCTTAGGCGACCCCCAAAGGGTCGCAACCCACAGGTGGAGAACCACTGCTCTAATCTACACTCCAAACCTGCCTGGGCCCCTGGATGTTACCGAGTTCTAGATAGGAAGGGGAAGCTAGGTCTCAATCAGAAGGCATTTCTAAGTAAGCATTTCTGCTACAGTGCCTAACACAACCTCCAAAGAAAGGCATCTGAATATTGAAGCCTCTAGTAACTTACCTGTGATTTTTCTTCTTCTTATAAATATTTGCTTTCATAATTTTGAATTATTTTTCTTGAAAAAAAGGCCTCTAAGTTATGTAAGTTTCAGGATTCACAAAACCTGGACCCATCCTTGGCCAATTATTGCCGAAGTGCTCTTTCTAAAATGCAAATCTGACATGTCTTCTCTGCTTAAAACCTCACACATTTGCACTTGAACATCAAGAAGATGTCTGTGTACCACCCACCCAAAAGATCAAAGTCCTTCCTATATGCTCTTCTTAGATATCCCAGCATATCTGCTGACTCCCACATCTGTTTTCACTAGTTTTTCAACTTTCTCTCTCAAGCTCCAGACCAAATCTGTTTACTTGACAGACCTCATTGAAAACCCAAATTCAACAGGCCCAAAATTTAAATAATTAACTCAAATTCAACAGGCCCAAAATTTAAATAATTATCTCTTCTTACTCCCTCACTCCTGATCTTAAATTCTCAGCCTCAAAAACATCATTATCTATTCAGTCCTTTTAGCTACAATAGGCTCAACTCCAGACTCTCACTTCCAACAGCAAATCTAATACCACATCTTATCCATCTCCCCTTAAAAATGGCGCTGGGCACTGACCTCTCCTCTTTACCCTGTGCCAGGCTTCAGTTTATAGTTTCCCCAAATGAGGTAAAATGCCATTGGTGATACATGGATGAGCCTTTTGAAAACAGCCATGCATGTATTTTAGAGTGTATTAGAAAAAAATATTACTATCATTAATTGTAATTTCATTGATAAAATTTTTTAAATAAATGTATTTAAATATAAAATGGGAGTTGAGTTAAACAAAAATGTTAATAAGTAATACAAGTGGTATGTAAATACTCAAAACTGTAAAACCGATCTGGGAATGCCTGGAGTTCATGCCCCATCATCTCTCAGAAGGACTGCTCCAACCACCTCACACTGGTCTCCTTGGGAACACTCTCTCCACTCCAGACCATCCTCCACAGAGCTGTCAGATTTATCTTCTTAGACAACAAAGTCAATAATGTAATTTCCGCTTTAAAATATTAATGAGCTCTCTACAACATACAAAATAACTCCAAATTCCTCCAGTTGGAAGACAAGGCCTATGTTCCAGTACATGAAATTGTTTAGCATACCCTGCAAACACCAGGCCCCTGTACAATAGCAGGCCCTGAAACAGGCTTTTCCTCTGTTCTTCCCTCTCATTAGCAAATTCCTACTCATTCATTTCAAACCACCTCCATGGTCCCCTCCTTTAGGAAGCTTTCCTGAAGTCACAGACAGGGTTATTGCTCCTTCTGTGTTCCCACTCTGACACTACTTAAGCACTATAATTTTTGTGTCTAGAGTTATTATTCATTTTTATGTTGGAAAGGGTATATTGAATATAGGATGAGTGAATGAATAAATGAATGGGTAAAATTCTACTTATAAATATATTAACAAAAATATATATGACAGGATGGGGAAAAAGAAGTATGGGGGATTGAATTCTTTGTTATCACGGGTGAAGAACTAAAAAACAGGAAGAGATACAGAAAAAAAGGGGGGGGGACAGAAAAAAGTCTCAATAGAAGAGGAAAAGGCAAAGAGAGATTTGGGAGAGAGGTCGAAAGGCCTTTTACATTTCGTGATGAGTGCATGCACATCATAATGTATTCAATTAATTCTTTCATAATATTTACTGAGAACCTGCCTGTGATGTGGTACTGTGCAAGGCACACACAGACCCCTATCTGACTGCTTCCCTGAAAGTACAGGGACCCCAAGCACAATGCCTGGCACATAGAAAGCTCTCAATCAAGTTTTATAAGTGAATGAATGAATGGCTAAATGGATGTTACTTTCTAATCCAAGGTCACAGAAGTCACCAATGTCACTGCCACCCTTCTCAATTTCTACCCATATCAACAAAATGATGTAAGTAAACAATTAAGGATTGTTCTCTGGGAAGGTATAGGCAAATAACTAGTCAGTGGCACAGGTGGAGGATGCTACTAGACGAGACAAATGAAATGGGTCTAAAGCAGCACAAAAATTCTCACCTAAAGGATGCCTCATCCAAATGTTTCTTTCTCCTAAGACCCAGAGAGTTCCATGAAATAAGAATGTCTCTGTATCCCGAATAGAACTGCATCCTATATAATGAAGAGGGAATATGAAAATTGACCATCATTCCATCACAAAGATGCCGGCGCTCCAGCAGTAGAGGGTTTCCATAACACAAGATGGTTATGCCCATAGAGGAGACCGAGTTCCTATAACAAGCCTCAATGAGCAATTAGCAGGAATCTGAGGCTGCACGCCCTTCCTCCACAGGGCTTGACAAGGGACCTCAGGAAGTTACCCCCAACCTGGTGCTGGGTCAGGAGACCTCAGGCCGCGCCCCCCATCCCAGCACTGGGCCAGGGGACCTCAGGCCACACCCCTTCCTGGCGGGGCTTGATGGGGGACCTCTGGCTGCACCCCCAAACCCAGTGCCAGGCCAGGAGATCTGAGGCTGTGCCTCTCGCCTAGTGTGGCTTGGCAAGGATGAGACTGGCCAGGTCTGTATCTATCCCAATGGGGTGTGGCTGGCCAGGCCTGGGTCTTGTGCAATTTCAATGGGCACATGAGTGGGCGGGGACTTGACTCTGGATCCTGTGGTGGACCCCAGACTCTAACAGGAGGAAGAGTTTCATATACATTTTACTAATTTCCTTTCTTTTATTGAGAAAGGGCAAATAGCACTTCTATTATAGAGAAAGGGTAAATAGCAATATTAAAATATTTCCTCTAATTTAACCCCTTTTAATGTGCATGGATTTCATGCACCAGGACACTAGTTTGAAGATAAACTGATAATACTTTGTAATTCTCATGTGACACGGATAATAATAATAATAATAATAATTGCATGTTACAGGCACTATCTTAAGAGCTTTATATATACTATTATTTATCTTCCAACAACTCTATGAGATAGCTACTAGTACCATCTCCATTCAACAGATGAGGAAACAGGCTTAGAGTGGTTAAGTAACTTGCCCAGGGTACATACCTAATAAACGACAGAACTGGGATTAAAGACAAAATGATCATCTATTCTACTTCTCAGGTGTGTCAATAATAACAATAGCTAACTTAATGGTGCATGCGCTAAGCTTTTTACATGCATTTCTCATTTTAACCCCCCGAAAGATGAGGAAGAGAACCTCCAAGTGCTCTTCCCTGCACCACCTTTCACCAGGGACTCGCAGGAAGCCAGCCAGAGCAATTCTCTGCTTTACAGTTAGTAAAATGAGGCATAAGCTGGGGGAAGTGAGGTGTACTGGGAGAATAAAAGGGCCGGAGCCAGTGCTGAAGGAGAACCTTGAAAAGCTATTTCTAAATGCAGGCTCTACCCTAAGATGACATTCACTCCCACACAGCGATGGGCCCCAGGGATGGGTCAGTGATGCGCTTATGTCCATCCCAAGGGAGAGTTCAAAACCGAAGCATGCAAAGCATGACATAAATATGAAGTGTGGAAAACACATTCCTCATGAACAGTTCTACATTGAATTCCCCGCATCCCTCTTCGGCAACGTTATCAGAAGCATCATTTAATCCAGCCCATTGGAGAGGGACTGTGAAAAAGGCTCAAAAATGTGACCAATCAGGAAAGCTATTTTTGTGAGAAAGAAGAAAAATGTCACCAAAAAGGGTCAGCAGATAACCCTATTGGGCTGAAAATAACTGCCACGCTGGCAGACCCGTCAGGGAATGGGCGGAGGGCAAGAGACGTAATGCCAAGTGCCAAAGGAGCTCCAGCTGAGTAAAGCTGCTGGGGATGAGGAAATTGGCCTAATTTGGGAACATGAGCCCAACAGCATTTCTGAGATTCCTTCGAGAGAATCTGGCTAACTCTCAGTCTGAGTCCTTGGAGGAGCACCGAGGCATCGGGGGAGAGAAAGGGAACAGCTGTGACTCAAACACTTCTCTCGACAAGTGGGTGAATAAGAGTGATCAAGTGAGAACTTACTCCCTCTCCAAAAGGATTCCGAGAGAGAGAATACCCCAAAGTCTCTCCACTCTCTCCAAAAGTCTTCCTCTACTGGGGGGTCTGTGGATCTACCTGGTGAGGAGGTAGGAGGTGAGGTGGTGGGTACGTACCCAGCTGGAGTCAGAGAAACTAAACTAGAGTCAGAGATAAGCTGAAGGACTCTGGACAAGTCACCCAACATCTCGAAGTCTCATAGCTAACATCAGTTAATAATAAGCTTCCCTGGAGCTTAAACAGAATACCGCAGGTAATTAACAGAGAGGTAGTAACTGTTCCAGTGTCAGCTAAAATTGCTTTATTACTGCACGGACCATCTGCAAAATAAAAGCTAACCCACAGAAAGATCTAGATCTAGGCCAGCCCTGGAGATGTTTTGCCCAAGATTATTTTTCTCCAACCTCCAGGTATGATAGTGTAACCTTATGGTAGAAAGTCTTGGGTCTTTTCTTGAAGGAGCTGTTACAAGAGCAGCATCATTTGAATTGCTAGAAGGTGAAAGTTCAAGCAGAGAAATCAAATCCAGTTCAATTATCAGAGCTGGTCTCCCCAGAGAAAGTAACGTGCTGTAGACAAGTGAAAATCATCCTGGAACCCTCTTCCAGTACAATTCCCAGTAACTGTAATGCCAACTGGAATTGCTAACTGAAATATGCATCTAGTGATCCAAGCCTGATTTGTGACAGGTGGCCAAAAAAAGCCAAACACCAGAAGAGTGCAGTCATAAACTTTTTTAGGATTTGCCATTTCTTAAATGGTTCCAGTATGCTGGATATGATGTTAAGCACTTTATGTGCATTAGCTAATTTCATCTTCGGGACAACCTTAAAGAAGTAGACACAATTCTAATCAACTCTAAGTAAAAGTAAAACTATCAGAAGAGTTCATAGTTCTGCTCAATCAGCACAATGAAATAGTTAAGTTCTTTGAAATTTACAAAATGACCAAATAGAAATCTCTCTTCTTTGGGAGAGGAAGGACTGAGCCATACATGTCCTATAAATGAAAAGCCTCCAGTTGTTAAAATAACTAGAAGAGAGTGACAGGCAATTTTATCAAGATTTTCTGGAACTTCAGGACTTACAATTTTTCACGAACACTACACAAATTTAAATTAAAAAAAACTAAAGAGGAATGTGGGTTGTTGCTGCTGTTGTTGTTTAACTACTAAAAAATAATTCTTCCCTTTCATACCCAAGATTGCATTTAAAAAAAGAAGAAGAGAAGCCCTAGCCAGTTTGGCTCAGTGGATAGAGTGTCAGCCTGCAGAGTGAAAGGTCCTGGGTTTGATTCCAGTCAAGGGCATATGCCCGGGTTGTGGGCTGGATCCCCAGTAGAGGGCAGGCAGGAGGCAACCAATCAATGATCCGATCATCATTTATGTTTCTATCTCTCCCTCTCCCTTCCTCGCTAAAATCAATAAAAACATAAAAAAGCCATGGCTAGTGTGACTGAGTTGGTTGGGCATTGTCCAGTGCACCGAAGTTGCTGGTTCAATTCCAGGTCAGGTTCAATTCCTCATGGGCGGCATGTGAGAGGCAGCTGATTGATGCTTCACTCTCATATCAAAGTTGCTTTCTCTTTCTCTTCCTTCCTCTCCCTCTAAAAATCTATTTTAACAAAATCTTAAAAAACAACAACACACACACCTTTGCATAAATTCTATTTTAAAAAAACACACAAAAAACATGTTAGTATAAATTGCCAACCCAACAGCCATTCTATTCTCCTCTCTTCTCTAACAAAACAAACATCCAATGTTACGGGTGTGGCCACATGCCCAGTTGAATGCTCCTGTGCAAAATAAGGTGGTTTAAGACCCAGTTCTGACCAATAAAATGTAACTATAAGTCCACCTGGTGAGGTCTCTGGCTACTGTTTTCCTAGAAAGAAAGGAGGGACACACTGGGTTGGCATGCACCTTGAACTCTTCAACTATCCCTTCTCTTCCTCTTTAGAATGAAGCTCTGATTCAAGGGGAACAACCAGCCATTCTGCTACCATGAGAAGAGGTCGTAAGCTGGAGATGGCAGAGCTGAAAGCTAAGAGGGGCAAGGGTCACGCAGGACATTCTCTAGTGATCGCACCAACCCTGCCCTGCCCTGCCCTCCCCTGCCCTCCTCCAGGCTTCTTGCTGTGAGAAAAATCATGCCTGTTTGATTCAACCACTGGGGTTGAGTTTCTGACGGATGTAGCCAAATTCAACACTAACACACAAAGAAACCTGAAAATCAATACACCCTAAAAAAGCAGGAGTTTGAAACTCAAATGGAAGTAGAAGCCAGGCAGACCAAATGTGAGTAAATCTGAGCAGGTATATTATAATAAGAAGTGGCCAAATGGCAAAATGGAGAGGGCAGGTCGCATGTAAGTGAGCACTGTTACCAGCTCCAGCCCTGTGGGAATGCCAGCCCAGCACTCCCACCGTGCCAACACTTCTGACTTTAGAGAGAAGCCTAAAATTTAGGTTTTTACATGAAGTTTCCTAATTTATAAATTATAACAACCAAGTAAAAAGAAAAAAATTTAACTCTGCCCACATCAATCAAGACATGACTGTAGGCGAAATTCAGCCTGAAAAGCACCAGTTTTCAACTTTAGTAGAGATGGTTAAGGCAAACTAAAAAGAACAAAAAGTTTAGAGAAATAATGGTTAGCAACATATTGGGCACTTATGTGCCAGACTGTGTTAAGGGCTTTACATCTATGATCTCATTTTTTCTCTCCAGCCACCCTTACAGAGAATGTAATATTAATATCCCTGTTTTACCAACAAGAAAACCGAGGCTTAAAGAGATTAAGTAACTTGCTCGGTTGGAATCACAGAACTAATCTGAGGCAGAGCCAGGATTGGAGCCCAGGCTGGTGTGACCCACCTGCATGACCCCGAGACCTGTGCTGTTATCCACTCATGAAAGGAATGTCCACTGCACCCAGAAAGCACAAACACTGCTTGGGATGCCCACTGGTCAACCTACGGTGACACGAGGAGAGCCTTGAAGAGCCTTTCCAATCAGTTCTCACAGAGACCCATGCTTACATCCTCCTTCGCCACTAAAAACGGCTGAGTACTGTCCAATACTCACTTATTCACTAGTTTACTGCATGAATGAACGCTTGTGCCAGGCTTTCCAGTTATTAAAGTGCTTGAAGTGCATATTTCACTTAATCCCCACAGCAACCTGGTAGTATTGTTACCACTGTTTGACAGATAATAAAATGGAGGATTAGAGAGATTAGTGGACTAGTTCAAGATCCAGGCAATTAATTAACAGAGCTGTCACAAGCCCTGGGCTTCTGATGCCAAGTCCTGTGCTCTCTCTTCCAGTGGGCCACTTCTCTGCTTCCTTCGTCAGCGCGCCCAGCTCTGCCATCTCGCTTTAAGATAACTTGTTTGAACTAATTTCCTACTTCACTCTAAAGTAGCTCCAGTATGTCGGACAAGCTCAGGTACCATAGTTAGTTTCATGAATAGCTTCATCATAGAATATAGTCAGCGAGAGGACAAAAATAAATATATCAAGTAATACACTCGGAATGTAAATGGGCACACACACAAGTCTTAGGATCTAATTTTAGAAAGAAACAGCCAAAAAGTCCCACACAGCACAGTGAGCATCTGGCCCCCGGGGGAGGGGGGCGGGGGAGGCTTGCCCACACTGCTTTGAACCTCAATTAACCCAGGGAGAGAAGGAATCCTGGAATTCTGACAGGCATTTCACTGTCAGATACACCCATTAGATAAAGAAGAGAATGACTTTTCATCATGTTCTCCCAGAAAAATGCTAACGCTCATAGTTTAAAAAAAAAAAAAAAAAAAAGGAAATGTCTCTGAGGAAATAAGCAAGTATTCCAGAAAAGCTGAAACGCTAAAGGGTTCATCAGAGTCTGTGACTCTGGAGTTATGTGCTTACAGAACTGACTCTTGCTGGAAGCCAAGGAGAAGGGGTGGGTAGATGATCAGTGCTTACTGACCCCAGCTGAGGAGCCCATTTGGGGGCCACAGAGGGCTTCAAGGCTATAGGTCATTCCAGGACATCCTGGCCCACCACAGGCTCGCTCACCTAACCGCTACAGGCTGTAATCTCCTTCACAATCAAGCAGTCTTGTAATTAGTCTTCCTAACTGCCAATAATCACAAGAATATAAGTTCTGTTATGGCAGGAACCTTGTCTCTCCTGTTCACTGAAATATGCCAAGCCCTAAAATGGTGCCTGCACACAGAAAGCTTCAATAAATATTTGTTGAATAAATGAATTGTGATGGATCCTCCTAGAACTACAGTTAAAGTGGCCAGAGGCCAAGAATAGATTTCCATTAACCCAATCAGCTGTTTGCCCGTTTTCTCTTTAAAGATGTACCTTACTACAGTTCAAGCTTCTTGAGATCCAGGTTGGGGCTGGTATGTCTTCTTTCACTGTCTTTTTATATTATACTATCATACCCATAACTGTGCCTCCAATGTTCCACTATCCGCCAGTCCCTGACCCTATAACAGTATTACTTAAGCCTCTAAGATCCCCCATCACACATTGCACTTTATCCCCTCTTCCTTTGCAATGCCAAATGCATACCTGTTCTGTGATAGACACTGTGATAACAAAGATGTATAATGTTAAGACACAATCCTTGCCTCCCAGAAGCTTACATGTCATGAGGGAGCCAGATATGTAAACTGTTAGAATACAATGTCACAAGCACTATAATGTGGGTGCTATGGCCAAAGTCCCATACTAACCACCTTCAGGCCTAATTTAGGCCTGAAGGCAATTTAATTTTTATAATTAATTGCTAACTTCTAAAAACTGTTGCTTTCATATAAAAATTTAGACTGCCAACATCCCTTGCAAAATCAGAGAATCTGGCAATACTGGGCCTGTGTTCCCCACAGCATCAGTCAGCTCTGGCTACGTAGTGGTTACCCCTTTAGAAGGGACATTGGCCTCCAGTTCCCACAATCCCCCAACTCACATTCCCCCTACTGTTTTCAGGCAATGAGATGAAGGGTCAACTGCCAGCTTTTCTTGCTGGCATGATTGGTATCCTAGAGTAGAGAAAGTATTCTCTGTACCCTCATTTCTACAATAAATGAGAAAAATGCAAGCTAAATCGAAAGGGCCACGTGGAACACTTGAAGAAATGCTGGAAAGCTTATTTCGCATAAAAATGAAGAATATTCCTACACATGTGATAGGTAAGTAAAGTGTGTCTGTGTCCTGTCCCAGCATGCTGTGCTCATACACCCTTCTTGCCCACTAGGCTTCTCTAAACATACTATGGGCCCACGAGCCAGACAACGGAGAAGCCAGGTTTCCTGCTGTCAGAGAACGCAATGTCTAGCTAGCGGGGCTGTGAGACACGTAAAACGAAAATCAGCACATAATGTGAGATGTTCTATGGAAACTGAGAGGAAGGAGCCTCACCTCAACCTGGACAAGAGCTGACAGAGGGGATTACCCTGAAGCTGACTCTTGAAAAGGGCAAAGTTTTTTCAAAGGGACAGAGGAAGGTGAAACTGCCAAAAATAGTACCCTGGCATTACAAGTATCGCTCCTCAGAGATTACCCACCCCCTACAAAGAAGCCCGAAAAATTCCCTTAAGTATGGACTACTCAGAGGAAAGTAAGGCCAGCACTGATCCCCTTCCTCCCTGACACTGTGGGAAGTGCAGGTCCTCATGAAACGTCCAGATGTGTAATCTAATTGATGTCACCAGCATGCCTCACTGACCTTCATTAAGGAGAAATAAAAATCTGGCTTTCAACTACATTTTGAAACTTCCCAGTCCCTTGCTCAGCTAACTTTACAAAGTTCTTCACTGAGAATATAAAGCAATGCACAGAAACTATTATAGCATCAAAGATAAAGTGTTTCTTTTTCATTTCTAACTCAGATGGCAAATGCCAAGGGACTTCACAAATCAAAATAGAAGAGTTGACATTAAAGAGTAAAAATACGGAATGCTACATCTTTGCTCATTGGGTAATCACTAACTTGTAGCATTTCCTCAGATTTTTTAAAACCCACCTCTCCAGTCAGAATGGAAGAATTCTTGCCACTGAGGTGATTCTCGGCTGGAGCTGACTCCTGTTGAGCTCGGCGACCCATCTTGGCCTCCTATAAGAAGAAATGAGGGGCACTGCTAACCCGAACATCTCTGAGCCAATATGAGGACAAGAATTCTGGGGAGGTAAGCGAGAACTAGATTTATGAATACATGGTGGAGTAATTTGAATATTGTTAGAAAATGCTCCAAATCCTAAAAGCACTTGAGGTCAGTTCTATTTGGTAGAACAGGAAATTCATGGGTTAATGATCATAAGGTTTTCATTTAACCACCATACATCATTTCTATCCAAAGAAATGAAACTAGAAATTCCTCTGGAATGGACAGAGACCTCATGCCACAATGTAAGGAAGAGTGTTGGTAAAGACTCCCATGTTCAGGCAGGATTTTAGGAAGACCTAATTTCAAAGCTGCAGCTTGACATGAGAACAGTTATCAAAAAAAAAAGTTTGGGGGAAAGAATTCCTAGATTCCATGGGAACTGCCAAAAGAGAAATACAGGTAGCATTTGCTTTAACGTGTAAACTAAATTAGATTTCCATTTACAACATGAAAGAAAATATCTTACAAGAATGTTGAGCCGAAACCGGTTTGGCTTAGTGGCTAGAGCGTCGGCCTGTGGACTCAAGGGTCCCAGGTTCGATTCCGGTCAGGGGCACATACCTTGGTCGCGGGCGCATCAGTGAGGGGTGTGCAAGAGGCAGCTGATTGATGTTTCTCTCTCATCGATGTTTCTAACTCTCTATATCTCTCCCTTCCTCTCTGTAAAAAATCAATAATATATATATATGTATACATGTGTGTGTGTGTATATATATGTGTGTGTGTGTGTGTGTGTGTATGTGTATATATATATATGTATATGTATATATATATATATATATATATATATATATATATATATATATATATATAATGTGTGTGTGTGTGTGTGTGTGTGAATGAAAGAGATAAAATTGGTAGTGCATCCAGCACATTGCCTACTACAAATCTCAAAAAAAAAAAAAAATGTTGTGACATCAGCTTTGGAAATCAGAACACTTCAAATTCTGAGTC
This sequence comes from Lasiurus borealis, assembly GCA_004026805.1. Classification (NCBI taxonomy): domain Eukaryota; kingdom Metazoa; phylum Chordata; class Mammalia; order Chiroptera; family Vespertilionidae; genus Lasiurus; species Lasiurus borealis. The sequence continues at coordinate 137 of PVJN01056477.1, read as the reverse complement.
ATCACATGAACCATTGCAAGTTTTCCCCAAAGTCCTCCTGGGGTAGTGGCTCTGTATATCAAATGCTTCATAACACATCAACAAAACTTTATTTAGGCAGACCAATGGGTATTAAAATACTTATCTATACATGTTGG
>PVJN01056476.1:0-12761 GCA_004026805.1 Lasiurus borealis | reverse complement strand
AAGGACCCTCTTCCTCCTCCTCTTCCTCCTCCTCCTCCTCCTCTTCCTTCTCTTCCTCCCTCTCCTCCTCCTCCTCTTCCTTCTCCTCCTCTCCCTCCTCCTCTCTCTCCTCCTCCTCCTTCTCCTCTTCTCCCTCCTCCTCCACCTCCTCCTCCTCATCTTCCTCCTCCTCTTCTCCCTCCTCCTCCTCCTCCTCCTCTCCCTCCTCCTCCTCCTCCTCCTCCCCCCTCCTCCAATATAAGTACATCCCATGCAATACAGGATACACTGATTCTAAAAAGGCATTTGTTGTATATTTGAAATTCACATTTCACTGGGCATCCTGTGTTTTAACTGGCGACCCTCCTAAAGATGCAAGACGTAAGAGGACCTACAGGAGAGGACGTCGGTGGGTAAACCCCAATGCCAGCTGGGAGGAAAGAGGAGCAGTGGTGTGCACAGGCTGGGCCACAGGAAAGTGGCACCCCTGACAAGAGGATGAGGGGGAGGGGGAGACAAAAGGCCCTTTGCGGCGAGTTCTGGAAATCATGGTGCCTTTAATACAGCTCCTCATGTGGTGGTGACCCCCAGCCATACTTAATAACTGTCATGTTGCTATTGTTATGAATTATAATGTAAATGCCTGTGTTTTCCGATGGTCTTAGGTGACCCCCTGCGAAGTGTCGTTTGACCCTCCCAAAGGGATCGGGACCCCCAGGTTGAGAACCGCTGCACTAGGGCCTTTCCTTGGGGGGTGTGGGGGGGGGGCGCCTAGCCCGGGGCCCTTACTGATCCTCCAAGCGCCCCCAACACCCATCCCCTTAGGCTGGGGGCGGGCGCTGTCCGAGGAGGGGCGGGGCGGGGCTCGGCCGCGGCTCAGCCCTGGAGGGCGCGGGGGCACCTGGGCACCCGGGCACCTGGCCCCCGGGGGGCGGGCATCCTTCCAGCGGCCCCTGCGGACCACGTCTGCGCTCAGTGGCCAGCAGAGGTGGCCACGCAGCCAGCAGAGGGACTCGGAGGAGGCCCAGCGCGAGGAAGAAATGGAAGTCACCACGGGAGAGACAGAGGAGGGAATGGGGGAAGAGGGGGGGCGGCCAGGGCCCGGGGCTGGGAGGAAGGCGGGGTGCGCCCCCCACCAGGGAAAGAGCCTGAGGACTGAGCGCGGTCTGTGGTCTGTGCCAGGTGGGTGGCCATACCCGCTGCAAGGCCGAGGGTCCCCCGGGTCCCCCACCCCCACCCGGACCCCCGTAAGGAGCTCCGCTTCTGGGGTCGGCCCGCTTGGAGCCGAACAGCAGGTCCCACGCAGCTGGACGTCCGCGTTACGTCATCGCTGGTTTCCACGGCAACCAGAGGAGCTCTGGATGCCGGGTCTTCACGCAGAGACGCGACGCGGGGCCCTGGGGACCCTCGGCGTCTGGTTGCGGACCCCGCGCCCCCGGGCAGTGTGCTGGGGGAGGGGCTGGCTGCGTGTAGGGTACACCCCCCTCCACACACCCTCCCCAAAAAACACGCCTTTCCTTCGCGGTCACGGGACCTCGCGGGCTGGGCGCATTCACATGACGGACACAGAGGCCCGCGGGGTGGAGGGGGGAGAGGGGGCGTCTCTATCCTCCCCCCGCTCCCTCCCCACCGCGGGAATCGTGTGTGTCTTCTCTGGGGGGTCACCTGCTCCCCGGCCGCTGTGGGCTCCTGGGAGGATGGGGGGGCGGGGGGCTGGGCGGTGCAGCCTCCTCTCCGGCGCTGGGGGCGGGGGTGTAGGGTGAGGGCGAGTCCGTGCTGGTGGGTGGGTCGGGGGGTGGGGGTGGCCCCGGACTCTGAGGTGGACGCCCCCGGAGCTCGGAGACAGGTCGAGTCCCAGCTTTCGCGCCCCCTCTCCCCCCCCCCCGCCCCCGGGATGCTGCTGCTGCTGCTGCTGCTGCTGCGTCAGGAGAGGCGCGCGCCCCTGCGCACGGGCACCCGCGCTCCGCGCGCGCCGGGCGGCAACTGCGTAGTGCGGGGGCCGCGTCTCTGCCGGAACCCCGCAGCCCCCCTCCGGCCCTCGCCCCCGCCCCCAGGTGCCCCCCTGGCCCCCGCCCCGCAGGCCGCGCCTGGGTCTGGCTCCCGCCTCCAGGGCAGGTGGGCTTGGGGCGAGCAGCCCAGCCCGGAGGGCCCCGGAGGGCGGGGGAGGGGGCGAAGGGGTGGGGGGACCCAGGGCTGCACCCGGCGTCACCTGTGGCCCGGCGTCCGGCGCTGCTGCGGCAGGTGGTTCCGATGTGTGCGCCCCCTCCCCGCCCCGGGCCCCTCGCCGCCGCCCCCACCCCTCCCGCAGCCCGAGGCGGCTCTCCGAGCGGTGGCGCGACGCTCCTTCTGCCCACCCCTGACTCCCCTCTCCCTATACCCCCCCACAGATAGAGCTGGGGTCCTGGAACTGCCTCCCATTCAGAGCTGGGGTCCTGGAACTGCCCCCCATACAGAGGGGGGTCCTGGATCTGCCCCCCAGATAGAGCTGGGGTCCTGGAACTGCCCCCCATACAGAGGGGGGTCCTGGATCTGCCCCCCAGATAGAGCTGGGGTCCTGGAACTGCCCCCCATACAGAGGGGGGTCCTGGATCTGCCCCCCAGATAGAGCTGGGGTCCTGGAACTGCCCCCCATACAGAGGGGGGTCCTGAAACAGCCCCCCTCATACAGAGGGGGCCTGGAACTGCCCCCCCATACAGAGGGGGGTCCTGAAACAGTCCCCCCCATACAGAAGGGGGCCTGGAACTGCCCCCCCATACAGAGGGGGGCCTGGAACTGCCCCCCCACAGAGGGGGGTCCTGGAATTGCCTCCCCACAGAGGGGGGTCCTGGAATTGCCCCCCCATACAGAGAGGGGGTTCTGGAATTGCCCCCCTGCACCCCCCATCTCAGGATGGCCGCCACGGCTGACTCAGGTTTGCGGGGCTCACGGTGGGGGGGGAGGAGGCTGCAGCCTCCATGGCGGGGCTGGTGTCCAGCAGCCCTAACCCCCCGAGCTCCCCGCTCCGCTGAGGACGGGGTGTGTGTGTGTGTGTGTGTGTGTGTGTGTGTGTGTGTGTGCGCGCGGGGCTGGACACCGCGGCCTCCCGGACGGTCCAGGCAGCAGGTCGCCCCGCCGGGCCCCCCGCCGTCCGGGTCCGCGCAGACCCCGCAGGAGGACCCCGGTGGCCCCATACACTCCTCCTGCACCCGCCCCCGCGCCCCCGCGCCCACTCACCTGCCGCCGCCCGCGCCCCCCGCCCCGCGCCCACCCGCTCCGCGGAGAAACGGGGAAAAGGCTCACGAGCGGCTCCGCGGCGCTGCTGCGGCAGAATGCGGTCTCCGGCGGAGGATGCGGTTCCAGACGCTTCTCCGCCGCAGTCGGGTGGGGCGGGGGAGGGGCCGAGCCCCAGACCGAGGCTGCTGTTGCTGGGGAGACGCGGGCGGGGGAGGGGAGCCGGAGCCGGCCCCCCACCCGAGCAGCGCGGGCACCGCAGCCTCGCACCCCCTCCGCCGCGCGCGCGCCTCACGCCGGGCTCCGGCTCCGGCTCGCGGCCAGCGGGCCTGACCGCGCCTGCACCTGCCCCTGGGGCTGGGGCTCCGGCCCGGCTGGGCTCAGCGCTCAGACCCTCCCTCCCGCTGGGTTGGGGTCCAGCTGGGTTGGGGCTCCCCTCACTCCGAGGAGGGCCTCCTTCTCCCGTTTCAGCGCCTGGAGCTGGGGTGTCCGCTTCCCGGGGGCACTCTCGGTCACTGTACCCCAGGACCTGCTGGTGCCCACAGAGAAGGCGCTCAGCAGGTGTCCTGGGAGAAGTGACCCCCTCCCCAAGGGCTCAGCCCCGCTCGCTCACAGCTGGAACCGCAGCTGGATCAGCACTCCACCCCTTTGGCTGTTGAATACCGTCCCCTGTTCAGATGAGCCTCCTTTTTTAAAAAAATATATTTTTTTATTGATTTCAGAGAGGAAGGGAGAGGGAGAGAGAGAAATATCAATGAGAAAGAATCATTGATTGGCTGCTTCCTGCCCACCCCTAACTGGGGCATGTGCCCTTGACTGGAATCGAACCTGGGGCCCTTCAGTCTGCGGTCTGACGCTCTATATCCAGTGAGTCACACCAGCTAGGGCTAACGGGCCTTCTTTTTATCCATCCATCCCCACAGGCCTCTAGACCGAGGCTGGTTTTGTCTGAGAGGGTTGCATGGATGCTCTTGTAGTCCAGATGTGGACATGACTTCATGTCTCTCGGGTGGGTACCCAGGAGTGGAGCTGCGAGGTAGGATGGTAGTTCACACTTCACTTTTAAAATATATACATATATATATTTTATTGATTTTTTTACAGAGAGGAAGGGAGAGGGACAGAGAGTCAGAAACATCAATGAGAGAGAGACATCGATCAGCTACCTCCTGCACGCCTCACAGTGGAGACGTGCCCGCAAGCAAGGTACATGCCCCCAACCAGAATGGAACCCAGGACCTTTCAGTCTGCAAGCCGACACTCTATCCACTGAGCCAAACTGGACTCAGAGCTGTCTGTCTTTTAAAAAAAATTATAGTCATCTCTGAGTTTGCCAGTCCTACCCCTGACCTCAGGGGAGGGGAAAGGGGCTGGAAGTTGACCCAGTCACCAGGGCTCAGGATTCAGCCAATCATGCCTATGTAATGAAGCCTCCATAAAACCCCAAAAGGACAGGGGGTTCGGAGAGCTTCCAGGTTGGTGAACACATGGAGATTTGGGGGGATGTTTCCCCAGACCTTGCTTATGAATCTCCTCCATCGGGCTGCTCCTGAGTTGTATCCTTTACAGTAAACCAGCGAGCTAGTGAGTAACACGTATCTGGGGGTTCGCTGAAACGCTCTTGGTCCAATCCGAGCAGGGGATCGTGAGAGCCTCCAGCCTGTTGCTGGTTGGTCCAAAGCCCAGGTGGCCGCCCGGGTGTGTGACTAGAGTCTGAAAGCGGGGCTGGGGACAGTCTGTGGGACTGAGCCTTAGCCCGTGGGGTCTGCTGCCATTGCCGGGCCAGTGGTGTCGGAGTGGAGCTGGATGGTGAGACACCAGCTGCTGTCCCAGAACTGCTGTGGTGTGGGATCCCCCATCGCTATTGGTGACCAGATTCATTAAAGGCCTCGGTGCCAGTACAAAATGGGCAAGTATCCATGTCCCCAAAGGAAATAGATGGAAGGCAAATAAGCCCATGAGAAGATGTTCAACGTCAATGGCTGGCGGGAATTTCTTCCACCCGGAGACCCTCTCGCCGGGTGCCATCAGAGCCTCCCAGGCACCCCTTCCGGCCAGCCCTCTGCCTGGGCAGCCCGGGGCCTCCCATCCTTTGCACCACCCACTCTCATTTCAGGCTGCTTTATAGTCAGTAGGCTCTCACCCACTGGGCTGAGGGAACGTAGGCATGGCGCCCAGCTGGCACCCCAGGCAGCTCAAGCCCTCCAACCAGGACCATCCCACTCCCATCCCACCAGCCCCCCCCCCACCCCCCAGACCAGCCCTGCCACCTGCCTTCCTGCCTTTGGGGCCGAAGAAGCCTTGGTCCCCTCTCTAAGGCCACCCCAGTGTCTGCAGCTGGGGGAGCAGATGTATAAGCCTCCACTCCACGCAGGGCCACCTGAGTTAGCGGCTGCAGTGTGCAGAGTCACCACAGCCCCCAGCCAGGTCCCCAGGTCCCTAGGTTGCAGGAGGGTGTCTACCTGTGTGACCCCTGGTCTCACACCCAGGAACTCCCCGAGTCAAGAGGCCCAAACCTGTTGGTAGGTGGAGGCCTACTTCCCATCAGAGGCTCCATCTCGGGCACCTGGGGGCTGCTCTCGGGAGCCAGCAGCCTCCCCGCGCTCTGCCTACATGAGAAGGGTACCGCCGCTGAAAACTTTGGATTGAACGTTCACAAGTCCTTATACTTTTTCATCATATTTCTCTTTTTTTAAAATATATTTTATTTTTTTTACAGAGAGGAAGGGAGAGGGATAGAGCTAGAAACATTGATGAGAGAGAGACATGGATCAGCTGCCTCCTACACACTCCCCACTGGGGATGTGCCTATAACCAAGGTACATGCCCTTGACTAGAATCAAACCGGGGACCCCCCCGGTCTGCAGACCGATGTTCCATCCACTGAGCCAAACCACCTTCGGCCATATTTCTTTCTTTTTAAAAAAATATATTTTATTGATTTTTTACAGAGAGGAAGGGAGAGAGATAGAGAGCTAGAAACATCAATGAGAGAGAAACATGTATCAGCTGCCTCTTGCACACCGCCCACTGGGGATGTGCCCACAACCAAGATACGTGCCCCTGACCGGAATCAAACCTGGGACCTTTCAGTCTGCAGGCCGATGCTCCATCCACTGAGCCAAACTGGCTTCAGCCATATTTCTTTTTTAAAAGTATGTTTTTATTGATTTTAAAGAGAGAGGTAGAAAGACACTTCAATCAGCCACCTTCTGCATGCCCCCATGGGGGATCCAGCCCGAAACCCAGGCGTGTGCCCCGACTGGGAACAGACCCAGTGACCTCTTGGTTCAGTCACTGGGCCACAGTGGTTGGGCCCCGTCATTTTTCAGATAGAGAGAACCCCAGTCTGTCAGCAGCCCCCCAGGACCTGCCAGTCCACGTGCCCTGGCCGGGTGAGGTCTGGGTGCTGCCAGGAGGGCAGGGCCTGCGGGTAGTGTTGTCCGCCTCCGGGGTCCTGATTCCTCACCCTCTAGGACAGGGCTTCGGGGGCCAGCACCCCCTTCTTGAGGATGAGGTTTCCGTAGAGGGCCGTCTCCCTGCATCAGGGGCTGAGCTGAGCCCAGAGCCGAGCCAGGATGCCCAGACCCCTGCTGTGCACCACCGCTGGACAGCTCAGGGACCCCATCCCCTGGGGACCATCTGTCTCAGTGGGGACAGGGGCTGAGCAGAGAGTGGGGGAGCTCTGGGGCAGGGGGAGGGCCTCACACTCAGCCCAGACCCAGGTGGACCCAGCCAACCAATCAGGACCCAGTGGATCCAGCCAGAACTCACCCAGTTGCTACCACGGCAAAAGCCTTCTTGGCTTGCTGATAAAACTCAAACCTCTCTATCTTCTCTAGGGGGCTCTGGAAGGCAAACCAACGTGGTTGAGGGACCCTTCCCTTGAAACCCCCTGGGCCCAGCGGGGGCACCAGGAGGCATGGTCTCTCTGAGCTTGGTTTCTCCTGTTCTCCAGGCCAGGGTCCCAGGGATGCTCGGCCTCCTACCTGCAAGGACCAGCGCTGGGTGGAGGGGAGGGAGGCAGGCTGTGGGGTGGGGGTGAGAGGCCTGCTGAGCTTGGTGGCCGCGTGCCTGGGACCCGAGCCCCTCTGACTTGCCCCAGGGGTGGGGTGGGGGAGCCATTGTCCAGGGCAGGAGCCCCAGATGTCCTCTCTTCTGGGGACCTAGACCTGCCGGGGTGGGTAGTCCCGGGAGGACAGGCTCAGGCTCGACCCCTTGCAGAGTGGGAGGGCGTGGGGAGTGTCACACAAAATCAGACCAGGCCTCTGACCACAAGATGGGGGCCTGGGGTGCCCTGCTTGCCCTGGCTCCACTTGGGAGAGGCGGGGTGGGTAAGGGCCCCTAGGCAGAAAGGTCATAGGAAACATAGGAAGCTGGGGGCAGGAGGGTGGCCTAGGGTGACACTCCCACTGCGGGTGACTGAGCGCTCACACAGCCATGGGGCAGGGTCGGGGCCTGACCTTCCTTCCTCCCAGGCCTGCAAAGAAGGGTAGAGGGTCGCAGCCCCGTTCTCAGGGGTGTGGAGAGGACCCGGGGGCAGCACACTCACCGAGCAGCCCGCCTCCAGGAGGATGGACTGGTAGCTCTTCCACACGGGCGTCTGGAGGCCCCGCTCCTTGTCACTGGACACCAGCTCCATGACAGCGGCCTAGGACGGAGGTGTCAGTCTGTCCCTGGGTGCCTGCAGGCCCCGCTTGGCGGGTGATGGTTAGGGCTCTTCGGATCAGGGTTAGAACCCTTTGAGGACACTGCCCCTCCCCACAACCCGCTCCCCAGAGGCAGGTGGGCCCTCGGAGGTCTGGAAAGGGGCCCTCACCCACCGGGCTCTCCACATAGGTGTCCAGCGGCAGCAGCTTCAGCACGGCCTCCAGGAGCTGCGGGATGCCCAGGCCTGAGGGCAGAGCACGGGCCTCAGACTCCAGCCCGTCCAGCCCAGGTGCCCACAGCTCCCCCTGGTGGCGGGGCCTGGCCACACGGTCTCACTCAGCCATCAAGGACCCACTTGGGCCCAGGATAGAGGGGCCACACAGGCAACTGCTATCCCTCCCTGGTGACACTCACCCAGGTCACACTGGTTTCTCCTCACCCTGGCCGCTGCACCTGTCACTGTCCTGTCACTGGGGCAGCCCTGACCACCCCCTTCACCCTGCAGGTTGTTGGCGGGACCCTCAAACCTATCCACCAGGAGGATCGCCCTGCCATCTCCTTGACCCCAGAGGCCGGGAGTTGTCACCTTTCGCCCGAGACAAGGACAGTGGGGTCTGGGAAGAGGCCTCTTTTGCCCCAGGTTCCCCCAAACCCGTCCCCCCAAACCCCCAGGACCCCGCTCTCCCACCAAGTGAGTTTCTGGCTGTTAAAGTAACACATGCACATGGGACAAAAATGGGAAATACAGACGCCTATGAAAAGAAGGAACTGGCCGAAACCGGTTTGGCTCAGTGGATAGAGCATCGGCCTGCAGCCTGAAAGGTCCCGGGTTCGATCTGGTCAAGGGCGTGTATCCTGGTGGCGGGCACATCCCCAGTAGGGGGTGTGCAGGAGGTGGCTGATCGATGTCTCTCTCTCATCGATGTTTCTAAATCTCTCTCTCCCTTCCTCTCTGCAAAAAATCAATAAAATATATTTTAAAAAAAATAGAGCAAGAGGCCCAGGTCACTTCGGGGAGCTGGGGGCTGCAGGGAGCAAGCACCCTGAGGGTCCCGGCACATGGGTCACTGGTGGGTGCTTGGGGAGTGGGTGGAGGTGGGGGCAGAGCTGTAGCACCTGGGGAGCTGGGGCCAGGACCACCTCCCCCTCTTCCAGCCCCGACTTGCAGGAGGGGTCCCGCTCACCATCTGCGCGGATCTCCTCGGGGCCACACTTGCAGATGGAGGACGTGGGGAAGTTCATGTCTGCAAGAACTGCAGGCCCGCTGGGTGAGACGTGCTGGGTTCACCATATCCGCCAGCCCCCCCACCTCTTCCCACCAGGGAAACCCAGGGCCAGGGAGGGAGGAGGGAGGGAGCAGGAGAAGCCGCACAGGTGGTAGCAGGATGAGGGCGGAGCTGGAACTGCAGCCTGCAGCCTGCACCCCGCCCCCAGCCCAGGAAAAGAGAAACAGCCACAGACCCTGGGAGACGTGACCCTTCCGGGGCCATCTGGGGAGGGGTCTGGAGCCTGAGCAGCACCCAGGGCCGTGGCCGTCAGGCCCCGCCCCCTGCCCCCACCCCTTATTCTCGACCAGCCCCAACCCCGACCTTGACCCTGCCGGGGGCCAAGGGCACTTGTCCTCGTGACCGCCGGGGACCAACCAAAGCTGGGAGCGGGTGGAGTCCTGCTCGGAGGAAGGACAGGGCGGCCGGAGCACTGGCCCCACCTCCAGCCGCGGCTCCTCCGGGCCTGGGACCGTTCGGGCCAGGACCCCTGCAGGAGGCCCCACCCAGCCCCGGGCGCCTCCCCTGCCTTCTGAGGCCTCGAGCCTGGGGCTCCAGATCCCCGGCTTGGCCCCCGCCCCCGCCGACTCACCGATGGTGTCCCCGTGCCCCATCCGCGCCAGCGTGTAAAGCAGCTCGGGGGACAGGAGCGCCGGGACGCCCTTCAGCACCACCATGCTGGCGAGGGAGGGGTGCGGCCGGGGGCGGGGCCTGCAGGGGCCGTTGGGGCGGCTGCCGCTGGAGGAGGGCGGGGCTGGGCCCGGTGCGTGGGGTGGGACCCAGCTCAGAAGGCACCCACCTTTCAGGGCCTCGCGTCCCTGGCTGGTTCAAGACCCGGACACCCGCGTGTGTTTCCGGTCGGGGCTCCCTCCCCCCTCCCCCCTCCCATCCCCGTGTCCTGGGGCAGGAAGACCCCGTGGCGAACTTACTCCCTGGGCCTGCCCTGCAGAGGACCCGCCCACCAGCAGGGAGCCGCCGTGGCCTGTCTGGACTCCTGACCCACTGAGACTGTAGGAAAGAATAACTGGTTTGGGGTCAAGCCCCTACATTTGGGGATCACTTGTTATGCAGCCACAGCTGACCAGTGCAGGTGGCTCCTGTGCCCTGCTCGCTCTCCCACTGCCCTTGGCCGCCAGCCTGTGTCCACTCTCTGCCAGCCGCCTCCCCCCCCCCCCCTCAGGCTGTGGGGCATGTCATGCACAGAGCCTGGTCCCACATTCAGCTTCGGTGAGTGTCCCCACATCACCCTCATGCAGAACTAACAGCCTGCCTCCGGGTTTGCTGCGCCAGGGCCGGCCCACGCCAAGCAGATCCCTTGCACCTACTTCTGTAATCGGCTTGTGTCCCAGGGTCAGGACCGAGGCTTCTCTGAAAAGAATGCCCCCGTTCTCAGCACTGGGGAGCAGGGCTGGTCACGTAAAGACACCGCCACCCCCCTCTCAAACTGCTCCCTTCTGCAGCCTCATCTGGATTTCAGGTCACAGCACAGAACGGACCTGGTGGAGGCTGAAGAGCCAATCGCTGCGAGGCAGGCAGTCTGCACAGCACGCCAGGCTCCTGTCTGACCGGCACCCCACTTGGATGCACCAAGATAACCAAAACGCCAGGGCACGTGATCTGAGGCTTTCAGAGAGCCGGAGCTTCCAGACCTTTTCATCTTTCTCAAACGCAGGTGGGTTTCAGATCCACCCCAGCCCAAGGCCATGTGGACCTTCTCCAGACACCAATCCTCACAGCTCCACACTTGGAGAGAAAGTGCACACGCCTACACGGCTCTTTAAAAGAGAGGGTTTATTTGTTCTAAAATAATTTCTCCTCTTTCCACGGAGGGTTTAAGGCAGAGGCGGCAGCTCTTATTGGTCTTTGAAGTTGGCCTTCCTCTTCTCCACAAACGCGGTCATCCCTTCCTTCCGGTCATCCTGGGGGAAGGAACAGAGCAGAGCTGGACGTCACATGGCCTAGCACAGTGGTCGGCAAACTCATCAGTCTACAGAGCCAAATCTCAACAGGACGACGATTGAAATGTCTTTACAGAGCCAAATTTTTTAAACTTAAACTTCTTCTAACGCCACTTCTTCAAAATAGAGTTGCCTAGACCGTAGTATTTTGTGGAAGAGCCACACTCAAGGGGCCAAAGAGCCACATGTGGCTCGCGAGCCGCAGTTTGCTGACCACGGTGCTAATGGGTCAGGCGCAGGGCTCTCCACACTCACAGGCGGGGCACAGGGCGGGTTCTGCTGCAGCAGGACCATCTGGAAGCCTGGGATGGTCTGGATTCCCGGACCGAGTAGGCCGGCCTGGGAATGGGCATTTTACCTGCCTCCTCCCCTTACCCCCAGGTGATGTTCACTCAGGAACCACAAACCTGTGTCAAATAAACTCATCCACAGAGAATCTCGGATGCACGCTATTTGCGTCGTTTACTACATCGTCATCTGAACTCGGCACTACCCTGGGTATCGAGAGGCAGGAATCCAGACTCTACCTCTGCCTCTTTTCCTCTGCGTACACATGTGTATGCCCATGTGTGTGCACATGCCTGCACACACATCTGAGCTTCCTCAAGAGCCAAAGCCATTTTTTATCTTTCATAAAATACCTTTTGATAATAATAGAGGTAAATCTGTATTAGGAGAATGATTTTCTTTGTTACCAGCAGAAATCCTAGAAAACATCGTTCTAAATCTCATTCCAAGTGACTGGAGCGACGGGAAATCATGGGAAAATGGACTGCATTTAAGGGCCACCCTCTTGTGACAGGAAATGGCCTCGCTCCGTCCGTCCTGAACTTCCACTCACGGGTGGAGCCCCTGACCCGGCTCTGGACGCTAGCAGCTCTGGCCAAAGGGGAGCAGGGGTGGCTGCTAAGTCTATCAGGACCCTCCCGGCAGCCTGTACGGCTGCAACACGTGACTCTTTACTCACAGTAGCGAAAGTTGAATAGAAGAGTTTCTTCTCCAGCTTATTCCCCTCAGTCAATGTCATTTCAAAGGCTGAAAGACAAACCCTGACGTTACAAAAGGAGGTGCTGGAGCTGGGAGTGCTTTTCTGAGACGGCAGGAAGCAGTCTCCCCAGCCCCATGCACTTGCACCTGCTGCAGAGTGTGGCCTGGGGAGTCCTGACCACCCCAGCCCACTGCCTCCCCCAGAAGAAGGGGGGAGAAACTGCACAAAAAGTGAAATGCAAACTGTCCAAACACAGGACTCGAGGCAGCCCCGGAAACTGTCTTAAAAGTCTTAAAGGTGCTGGCCAGATCGCTCCGCCAGAGAGCAGAGTGCAGGGCGACAGCAGCGTGTGGCCTCTGTCCTGGCTCCCAGAGGGCCCAGGGAGTCGGCGCCCCCGGGGCCAAGCCTCGGGCTCTTTGCCCAGCTCCTGGCCCTTGAGAAGCAGTCTCTCCACCCAGGCTCCCAGGAAACTGAGTTTCTCAGAAGCCGACATCAGGCCTTCCCCCCGCACGGCCAGCGCCGGTGCCTGTCTGTCCCCCGGGGTGACATATTCGTGGTCTCAGTACCAACGGGAGTGAGCAACTAGAAACAAAAACTCTACAAAGAGCCAAATTCGAAATCCTGAGAATCCCAACCGTCACCGTCCAGGATGGGTGCCTAACGCAGAGCCGAACTGCTGAAGCCGTACAAGTCCTGGCGCGCCTCCCCCC
>PVJN01056475.1:0-12762 GCA_004026805.1 Lasiurus borealis | reverse complement strand
GAGGGAACTAAGAGTTTTTTCTTTATAAATAAATTGTAAAATTAGTCCTTGTAAAAGGCAGGAAGTATCCAACAGCTGTAAGACTAGACTTTAATCTTTTGAATATATTAACTTATCTAATGAGTGAATGTGTCAATCAGTAAGGGGCTGAATCAGTCTGAAATCTTGATAGATGATAAATTTAATTAGTTATCATTTCAATGCCCCTTCCTCCAAGACCTCTTTGATTATTTAATCAACAGTAGCCTCCTTTTCTGAACTCCTATTTAATTTGTTCAACTCCTTGTCCACTGTCATACTGGAAAGTTTTCTTAGCAGGCTTGGATTGACAGATAAGACATAGATACCTTTTGAGTAAACCAATCACATTTTACTTATGTTAAGAGTATAGTATGAAGTGTAGTTAGAAAAATGAAAGTAAGATCAGCATCGTCTTCCAATGCAAAGATGCAAGCTTCTTACTGCTCCATCAAACCAGGGATTCCACAGTTGTGAGGATGGGTTGCAAGTCTTCCTCGAGGTGTAACAAGCCCCTTTTCATGCTGTGTGTTCTGCATAATGCTATTCAGTCTGGATATGTGCTGATACTCCTCACTTGGTCCAGGTAGATCTCATGAAGCTTGGCATTATATATAATGTAAATATGATTGCGGTGATACATGCAGTCTTATCCTTTACCCTCAGACTCCTGATCCAGCTGTATTCCTGGACTACATATCATTTCCCCAGAGTTCTTTGGATTCTTTCTACGAAGCTCTGAGATCACTGAAGGACATATACTAGAAGACTTAGAGTATTTAAAAGGCATAAAGCCTTATAATATTCATTTGTGTGCTATCTTCCCCCTAGATTATACATTTGTTGAAAGAAGGAATCCTATATAATAAAAGGCTGATATGCAAATTGTCCCCTTGGGAGTTTGATCTCTCACTATAATGTGCGCTGACCACCAGAGGGCAGCGTGGAACAAAGGAAGGCCTCAAAGGAAGGCCTCGGCAGGCAGCTGGCAGCTGAGGTGGGGGGAGGGGGAGGTGTGGGGATTAAGGCTCTGGCCAGCCCTGTTCACCAGCCAAGCCTAAGGACCTTACCCATGAATGAATTTTGTGCACCAGGCTTCTAATTGTATTATATTTATTTGTGTGTCTTTCATGGGCCTAGCACAAACCCTTGTGTATATGTGCACCAATTTTGTTTATTAACAAAGGAATATTCATTGTTGTCCAAACATGAATATCTACTTCTTCCACCTCCCGTTTTTTGGAAATTTTTACTTGCCTTTCAAAAAGCTTAGATTATTTATTACCTTTTTAGTGACATTTTCCTGACATTCTCCAAGAAGCTTGTCACTTCACCCTCATGTCCCTAATAGCAACTTGGACATAGTTCTATAAGCATTGTTTTTACTGTGTTGTAATAATATATGCTCCACTAGATTGAGTTTAATCTAAGGTTTAAGCTATGATTGATTCATTTTTTGTGTCCCTTTCAAGGAGCTAAAGCTACAGTATGTTCATAATAAATGTTTATTGAAGGAATGGATCCTACGCCCTAACATCCCCCGGAGCGCACAGTACTATAATGGAACCCATGGGTGAATGCAGTTAGCAGGTCCTCTCATGCAGAAAAGCAACATAACACACTGGCCTTCTGAACAGGATTTCTTGGTTGAATCCCAGATCTGTTATTTATTAGCTGTGTGACCTGTGTCAAGTTACTCAGATTCTCTGTGTTTGAGCTTTTTTGTATGTAAAATGGAATATTAATAGTACCATTTATATGTTAATATTAAATGAGATAATATTTGTAAGGAGCTTAGAGCAATGCCTGGCTCAAAATAGGTTCTTAGTGAATATTAACTATTATGACTAGAAAAGTTTTCAATTCATGATTAGGGAAAAGGGAAAGAATGGAATGAGATATTTTTCCCTATTGTAATAATAATTTTATAACCCATTCATTCCTCACATGTTTTCCCACCTTTTTCCTTCCTCTTTTTACTTTTCTAATCCCATTCTCCACCCCCCACCCATTTTTTTTTTCTTGAGTTGAATGCTAGGTGTTAGTAATAATCAGCATCAGGATTGGGAGTAGAAAAAGCAACAGTTCTTGGGAGGTAGTAGAATGAGCAGAAGACTGTGATGATAAAGCGTTTGTTAACTAAAGAGTCAATTGGTATGGTTTCTTGGATATAAGCCCAAGTTTCCAGGATGAGTCTTCGAAGATGAAAACAATGTGAATTGGCAATATCTGAAATGCATTTGGTATCTTTCACTTTTCATAGCTATTTAATAGCTCTTTGTTTAATGCAAAACAAAGTGGTACCACCATTTTGGGTAATGTACAGTTCCCAATTTATAGATTTAGGACTTCTAAGCTCTAAATTATAAGGCTTATAATTCAAGGTGCATACATGTAAATATTCATCTTCTGATCCTTATGTTAATTTTGAAATCTCTGTTGACAAGTTTATTTTTTTATATCTTGCTATTAATATAATTTGGTCATTGGTAATTGTATGAAATACGATCTAGTCAAGGCTATTCATACTGTCTATCCTTGAAATTCTAGGTATATTTGACTATCTCCCTTCAACTCCTTCTAGTAATTATAGTGATTGTATACTACAGAACAGAACAGAAATACAGAATTTTTTATTGGCAACTCTGAGTGCTTCTATGTAGAACTTTCTTTTAGTTCTAGGTTAGGACTGTGACACAAAATATGCTTTACTCAAGCAGTCCTGATCATTATAAAATAGGTATTTGGATAGCCAGCCTTAAATTTCATGTTTCCTTGTTCCCTTCGGTTGTACTGTTTCTCCTAGGTGATCAATTGTATGGCAATCAGGAGGCATGATATGGGGCACAAGAGTGGTGTGGAGCTACTCTGTTTGAATGCGGTAGATTTCAGGTCTAGAATTAAGACTGGAATGTTCAATGCAGTATTCAAGTACTGTGAGGAAAGCCTAAAGTTAAAAGGTTTTTAAAAATGAACCTTACGTGAAGTAACTTCATTCTTCGTAGAATGTTTGGTTTGGGCATGAACAAGAAGCATACACACTATGGTAATTGGAAACTACATCAGAGCTATTCACAACACTTAATCTTAGCCAAAAGGCCGAGAAGCGATAGCAAAGCTATTCACAGCTGAATAGAAGCAGATTCTGATGATACATTAACCACAAAGATGAAGTTTGATTGGCTTATAAGACCATCAAAATTCAACGGTAAGAGAGGATACTTATTCACAGCTCCTTTTAGGGTAAAGAGTTTGTTCAGATGCCTCACAAGGTCAGTGAGAAATACATGTTCAATGAACTGCTCCCTTGGTTTTCTTCAAGGCTTCATTTAATGAAGGCACACAAATAAAACATCAATTTTTTTTCTTTTAGTTTTCAAGGTGTAGCCAAGCAGAAACTTTGAATAAGTCATCCATTTTCATATTTTCTGAGCTAGCATATTTAAATGACTTTTTGAATATTTTTTCATTACCTTTGAATCTCAGTTTGAGTGCCAGTAGGTTTCTGACACAAAGTTTAATAGGTCAGTTCTTCTAAGCTCTAAATTATAAGACTTATAATTCAAGGTGTATACATATAAATATTCATCTTCTGATCCTTACGTTAATTTTGAAATCTCTGTTGCCAAGTTTATTTTGTCTTCCATCAGTAACAATATTAGATAATCTATGGACCCATGTTTATTATGGAGAACTTTTTCAGTAATGAGGTGGTTGGATATGTGAAAACTTTTGAGTAAATATGAGATTAACAGGGTATCTCCATTCCGTCTGGTTGTTTCCCACAGCCATAAATTACCATATTTTCTGGCGTATAAGACCACCTGGTATATAAGACGACCCACAACTTTTCCAGTTAAAATATAGAATTTGGGATATACCTACCCTACAAGATGACACATGGTGTATAAGATGACCCCCGACTTTTGAGAAGATTTTTCTGGGTTAAAAAGTCAACTTATAAGCCGGAAAATATGGTAGTAAGTAGTGATGAATAAATTTAGTTTAAGAGAATTTAGTAAATTTTACCTAACAAATCATAACATGCAACATTTACTTGTTTATTTATTTATTTTTTTGGTGATGAGGGGATAAGGCATGAGGTTGACCTAAATATATAATATGAATTTGAAAAAACTTTTATTTAATATTTTTAAAAATATTTTTTACTTATGGTAAAATACATATAAACATTTACCACTTTTTTATTAAAATTTTTTTAAAATATATTTTTATTGATTTTTTCACAGAGAGGAAGGGAGAGGGATAGAAAGTTAGAAACATCGATGAGAGAGAGACATCGATCAGCTGCCTTCTGCATGCCCTCTACTGGGGATGTGCCTGCAACCAAGGTACATGCCCTTGACCAGAATCGAACCTGGGATCTTTCAGTCTGCCGGCTGACGCTCTATCCACTGAGCCAAACTGGTCTCAGCATATTAAAAAAATTTTAAGAGTAGTTTTTATTGATTTTGAGGAAGTGGAAGGGAGAGAGCAAAACATCGATGTGAGAGTGCAGCATTGATTGATTGCCTTGCCCTATATGAGGGATTGAACCTGCAACCTGGACATGTGCCCTGACCTGGAGTCAAACGGCTAACCTTTTGGTGTACAGGATGATGTCCAAGCAATGGACCCACACCTGTCAGGGCTATCTTAATCATTTAGTGTAAAAATTGTGGCATTAACTCAACTCACATTGATGTGCAATCACAGTTACCTTGTTTTATCTCCAAAACTCTCATTTAATTCTCCCTCTCTCTCTCTCTCTCTCTCTCTCCCTTCTTTCTTCCCTCCCTCCCTCCCTCCCTCTCTTTTGTAGTGAATCCTCATGTCTCTAATTCGACCTGCAAGTGTGGAGATCAAGGAGACTTGCTTTATAATAAAAGTGAATCATACCAAAAGTAGAATTTAGTGATGTTAGTTGGCATGAGTAGAAAAAGGTGAAAAAGCAAGTGGACCATAATTTCAAGTGAATTTGTGGTAGGAGGTTAGCACCGTTTATCTAAAAATATACTCCATCTGGCCTTGTCCCTACAAAATTTCCATTCCTATAACCTCATTCTATGTTTAATTATCAAAAATTAAATTAGATGCTGTGCTGCATGCTGCTTTAGCTACAAATTGGATGAAAGGGCAGGGGTCATAGTTTCTATCCTGGGGATAGAAACAGCTCTCCGGAGGTTTGATGACCCCTTCTTGCTAAACCTCATGCATGCCTCCCACATCCACAATAGGCCGAAGAATTTTAGGTCATAGAGAGGTCTTTCTTTTCCCAGGCAGAAGTTTTCATTCCACACATCCTCCATGTCCAGAAAATTGCTGAGAAGGATGTGTAGCTGATGCCAGGACCAGAGATCAGGGTAGTCTGATCTAGTTGGGAATCTTCGAGAAGGTATCTGTTTCCTTTTGTACTAAGGGAGAGCTTAACACTGACACTACAGGGCAGAAATGCACTGCAGGGTGGCCAGAAATGGGAAAAACACATATTTTCCCCATATACAGCATGTCCTCTAATAACTCCATTTTGTTCAAAGTTATTTTGTTATAACATTAATGAGATGCCATAGGAACTTAACCCTTGTTTATATCGATTAACCTATAGTAACACTGGTTTCATTATATATCATTTCACTTCAAGTTGCAGAACTTATAAACAATGTTAAGTGAAGACTTACTGTAATTATCTCATTGAAAGGATTGGTAATATAGTATATGTTCAAAGATTAGTTCATGAACCGTTAATGATGGTGAAATCAATAGATTACTACCAACATTTTAATAAACAAATAGATAAAAGAGAGTAGAGAATATCATAATGAGTGCTGCTCCATGAAATATTCTTTTTAATGTGTATGTTTGAATATTTTTGGTTATGTGTGTATATCCAGATGGGTATTATAAATGGGTGTCTGTGTACAATGGAAAAGTTATTTATCAGTAAGTAAGTCACTGAGAAAAAATCTTGAATATACTGAAGTCAGAACTGCTTGCTTCTAATTTTACAGAGTCTAACTTCTTCAAGGTATTCACTAACATCTGGATGCAATTAAATCATATGTGTTAACTTTCAAATAATTCTTTTTAATTCATGATAATGAAGCACTATGTGGAAATGGTAATTCACTACTAAAATAGCTAACATTCATATTGCCCAGTGTTGTTCTAAGAGTATTCTATGTATTGCTCCTTACTATAATTCTTTTTTTTAATGTAATAAAAATTTATTGTTTAGATTTTTATAATTGTTCCTCCTTTTCCCCGCCCCCATAGCTTCCCTCCACCCAGAACTCACCCCTCCCTCTGCCCTTACCTCCCCTCCATTGTCCTCATCCATAGGTGTATGATTTTTGTCCAATTTCTTCCTACACCGCCCTCGCCCCTTTTCTCTGAGAATTGTCAGTCCACTCCCTTTCTATGCCCCTGATTCTATTATATTCACCAGTTTATTCTGTTCATCAGATTTTTAATTCACTTGATTTTTAGATTCACTTGTTGATAGATACGTATTTATTGTTCATAATTTTTATCTTTACCTTTTTCTTCTTCTTCCTCTTAGTACCTTTCAGCATTTCATATAATACTGATGAACTCCTTTAGTTTTTTCTTATCTGTAAAGCTCTTTCTCTGACCTTCAATTCTGAATGATAGCTTTGCTGGGTAGAGTAATCTTGGTTGTAGGTTCTTGCTATTCATCACTGGGAATATTTCCTGCCACTCCCATCTGGCCTGCATTGTTTCTGTTGAGAAATCAGCTGACAGTCAAATGGGTGCTCCCCTGTAGGTAATTAACTGTTTTTCTCTTGCTGCTTTTAATATTTTCTCTTTGTCTTTTGCTCTTGGCATTTTAATTATGATGTGTCTTGGTGTGGTCCTCTTTGGATTCCTTTTATATGGGGTTCTATGAACTTCTTGGACTTATAAGTCTATTTCTTTCACCAGGTGGGGGAAGTTTTCAATCATTATTTTTTCAAATAGGTTTTCAGTATCTTGCTCTTTCTCTTCTTCTGGCACCCCCATAATTCTGATGTTGGTATACTTGAAGTTGTCCCAGAGGCTCCTTACACTGTCTTCCAATTTTTGGATTCTTTTTTCTTTTTGCTTTTCCAGTTGGGTATTTTCTGCTTCTTTGTGTTTCAAATCGTTGACTTGATTCTTGCATTCCTCTAGTCTGCTGTTAGGTCTCTGTATAATATTTTTTATTTCAGTCAATGTATGTTTAATTTCTAGTTGGTCCTTTTTTCATCTCCTCTTAAGTCTTGCTAAATTTATCCATCTTTTCTAGGAAATTTTTGAAAAACCTTATAACCATGGTTTTGAACTCTATATCCAGTAGTTTGTTTTCCTCCATTTCTTTTGTTTGTGATCTGTTCCTTTGTCTCTGCATTTTAGCTGCTTCCCTGAGTTGGTTGAGTAGCTTTGTGTGCTGGGTGTCCTATATGTCCCAGTTACCTGAGGTAGACACTCTTTGTTCACCCCTTTGTGGACTGTGTGTACAGCCTTGTTGTAGTTAAGTCTTAAATATTGTTGATATCACTGGGGGGAATTGACCTCCAAGCCAATTGGTTGTGAGGATCAGCTGTGTCTATGCTGGGAGAACTTCTGTGCTGGAGTCAGCCTTATGATACAGGACTTGCAAAATTGCAAAAGTCTCTGGTTTAGTTTGGATGGGGCAGAGTCTCAGGGCTGAGCAGACAGCCTTGGCTTCCCATAAACCCTGCCCTATGCGGCCCCTGGATTCAGTGTCCCTCGGTAATTGCTGCAGCTTTCTCTGCATCCACTAGTGTTTGCACACCTCCAAACCTCTGCCTTTCGGATCCCCTGAGTTTCCCTGCGCTTTTTCTTGGTTGTAGGTTCTTGCTATTCATCACTGGGAATATTTCCTGCCACTCCCATCTGGCCTGCATTGTTTCTGTTGAGAAATCAGCTGACAGTCAAATGGGTGCTCCCCTGTAGGTAATTAACTGTTTTTCTCTTGCTGCTTTTAATATTTTCTCTTTGTCTTTTGCTCTTGGCATTTTAATTATGATGTGTCTTGGGGATCCATATGAGTCTGAATCCCCAGAGTCTTGCCTGAAATTGGGGTTCAGTGCTATCAGAACTGGATTTCAGAGCAGTTGGGAGGTTCTGTTTTCCTTCCGCTAGAGAAAGACCACGGCACAATCAGCAGTCAGTCTTCTTTGAGAGTATTTGCGTGTGCACGCGCATGCGTGCCTCCCGACTTCTGCTTTTCGTGGCTCCCCTAAGTTTCCGTGCACTCCTCCCTTTTCACAACAGTCCAGATTCCCCATATGAGTCTCTCCCAGAATTGGGGTTCAGTGCAGTCAGGAGTTTCCATCCTCTTCACGCTAGAGGAAGCCAGCCAGGCACTCCACCGCCTGTTCTCTCCACATGTTTGTCTCCATACCTTAGCTTTTGTAGCTCTTCTGATTCTCTGTGAGCCCCTCTCTTTCCTTCTAGTTGTAGAATTTCCACTCAGCCAGCTTTCCTTTGGTTCTGGATGATGTCCATTTCTGTCTTTTAGCTGTAGTTTTGATATTGTTGTGTGAGGCAGCAGTTTAGGTGTTTACCTATGCCACCATCTTTTTCTCTCACTATAATTCTTCGTGACAGGAAACTTTACCAGCCACATTTTACAGGGTAAAGAACAAAAGCACTGACAACTTTAGTGAATTTTCCAAGCTACATAGCTGGCATGTGGCCAAACCAGGATTCCAACTCAAGCATGTGACTTCTGAGTTCAGGGTCTTGACCACTATACTGTACCACCTCTCACTATTTTCAACAGAAGTATTTTGCGAACAAAAATGTCATGTTTAAGTCATTGGGAATACCTGTTCAAAATGATTGAAATAATGTAATCACCACTACTCTATGATAACTCTGATATTTCAGGAAATATTTGCCAGTGACCTGACCCTTATTCAACTGATGTTGTGCAAAGATACAGTATTACGCTGTCTACAACTAGGTGAAATCATATTCTTTTGTGAAGAGGAATGTCTGTGAACACTAAGTAATATTTATTGAACAAGTTTATATTTAGTTCAAATTCTCAGTTAGACATTTCTCTTTACTAGATGGCTGCTTAATGGGGTCCAAAGAGTGACTATGTCATTGCCTTACTTTGAATTCCATGTTTTCAGACATTTTACTATCTCATGAATTTATAAAAAGAATAGAGTTGGAATTAGAAACCAAAGTGAAGCTATTGTTAACATAAAAACATTTAAACCTAGTAAAGAATTTTTTGTGAGTGTGTTTGAGCCAAATTGTAGATAATTGCCGGGAAGCAGTATCTTAACGGATTGGAATAATGCTCTAATGCTCCAGAGAATGGCATTTTTTTTCATTTATTTTTATATATTGCAATCAAAGGAGGGGATGTAGGTGGGTTACATGAAATCCACTGGTGATATATTAAAGAGATGGGAGAAAGGGGGGTGGAAACCTCTGGGATTGGATAAAAAGTAAAATGATAGACACATAATTAGGGGGTGCAGGATAGCCAACAGTCAACAATTAATATGAAAACAGTGAAGGAATTTTTGCTATCTGTCCTGGTGTCCAGGCACATTAAATTGTGTGCCAAGGGGTCTGGAAAAAGAGAAGTTAGAAGTTACCCAGATATTTCAAGAATATGTTATCCTAGACTCAAAAAGGCAATAGGCCCAGTGAAGGAAAAAATTGACCTTGTCAG
Source organism: Lasiurus borealis (assembly GCA_004026805.1). NCBI lineage: Eukaryota > Metazoa > Chordata > Mammalia > Chiroptera > Vespertilionidae > Lasiurus > Lasiurus borealis. Next base: position 3,044 of record PVJN01056475.1, on the reverse strand, counting down.
GGAAAATACCAGCCTAGGACATGACTACCCACCATAATTGTGAAGTTTTAATTTCAGACCATTCTTTGTGGTTACTTTAGGTCTTTAAGTTTGCAAAACTCTGATACAGGCCTTTCCCGAGCTTATAAGGTTAGCATGGGGCTTTTTTTTCCTCCCCTTTTTCTTTACACTATCTGGTGTGGGTGGTTTGAATCACTTTGAAGAGCACTAAATATGTATTGTTGGTATTCTTCACAGACAAGGCCTCATTATTATCCTGAGGACCTGTTATTTGTGGGTAACAGAAGAGTCCCAGCTGCCAGCATGTAGATCTGTGTGCATGAGGTCTGTTCTGAACCACTCTACCTGCTCCGGAGTTGCGGGGGTGTTAGCAGCCATGGAGTGGGTTTCTAGTGACTCATGTAGACTTGTATATAAATTCTCTAGTGTGGGGTGAACTAATTTTGAAGTATAGATTAATTCAGATTCCCTTTTGGATTAGATTCCAGTTGCCTAGTGTGGCTGGTGGTGGTCATTGAATAACATAATATTGCAGATCCCAACCTTGTTTTGGCCATGAACCAATCAGAACATTGAAAAGTGCTTGCTTATTGCAGCTTCTTTTATTGCGACATTTTATTACCTCAGATAGTCTGTTGGAGGATGAGAGATGTCTTTGAGATGAGCTGTTCCTAGAACAACCATTAAAGTCTCCTAGAACAACCATTAGACATTTGTGTCTGACCATTGAAGACAGTTGAGTCCTGAAAGAGCTGCCAGCTGAATGTAGACATCAGTTGAGCTGGCCCAGAAAAAAGAACCATCTGGATGACTAATGGAAATAAGAGAAACTATATATGTCCACTTCTAAACTCAGTAGGTGTTGGACTGGTTTGTATGGCACTAATGGGCTACCATACTTGCTTAACAGCTTATTCTTTATGGCTGTCTTCCCGTACCCATAACTGTCCTTGCTATTGGAGTTCCTTGAACCTTCCAAATAAATATTCGCTTAAATCCTGACCTCAGGATCTATCTACTTCCTGGGGAAGCTGAACTAAAATTCTGTTGACTTAATTTTTTACACACAATGAAGTCTGTTTTCTTAGGAATTGTCTGCAGGGATTATGAATTAAGTGGCACTGAACAAGAAATAGAGCACAAACAGACTGTGACCCTTTGAACTATCCCATAGAGTTCTCAGCCTTGACAAGCTCACAGGTTGGAATACTCTGCTTGGAGGACACACTTCCTGATTTCCCCAAACCAGAGTGGAATGCATGACCTCAGTTCTTTTCCAGCATGACAGTGAGAAGCCTTTCATAAACCACGAGGCAGAGGGAAACTTGTCTCCCTGGGCGGGATGAAAGTCCAGATTTGGTCGCACTTTTCTTGATAATAAATGAGGAGAGGTGACTATTTCTATGGAACTTTACCCTGACTCCTTTCTCTTTCATCAATTTGCTGTCAATGTGATTTGAATGAAAAAGAGAAGTTAAAAAATTTAGTGGCTTTATGAATCAAAGAAACTCAATTTCCTTTAGACTTTCCCTAGGTAGCAAAAATAAATAGGAAGTTTAAGTTCTATTGTAAATGAATAACCAGAAACAAAAAATATATTAGATAAAACTGCAAAACAACAACAACAAAAATAACCCCAAAAGATTAACTAATTGTTTTGATATCAATAAGATGTGTGTGTGTGTGTGTGTGTGCATAAGTGTGTATATATGTGTGTGTATGTGTTGGGGAACATGTCACTTTGGGGTAGGGAGAGATAAAAGGAAGGAAGTTACATATGAAGGATACAGGTGTTCATAGACTTGCAGTTATAATTATTTTATAAATACTTTAATACAAAACATTTTTCAATATGGTTATTTCTGTGGCTCAAAATTTTCCAAATGTGTTTTCTTTTACCAATCTTCATGTGTTGGCTATATGAATCTAAGAACATAATTGTGATAATACTTATCAGCATACATCAAAAGTTGATAAAGTGATTAATTAATGATTAATGCAGTTAAAACTTATCCTGTTTATGTAAACCTACAAAGAGAGCTATTTACCAGAAGTGCAGTCTTATAAAATTGATTATTTATTCTACCAGCATCTTTCTACCTAGGAACTTTTGCATTTGCTTGACATAAGACTTTGGGACTATTAATATTACTTTGGATTCCCACTGTAGCATTTGACACTGCTTCAGTGTAAGAGTGGTTATTATTTATCATAATTTTGAAGTGGCAAGATTGGACTATATTTCTAAGACATATTATCCAAATTACTCTCTGTCATTCAATGAACAGCTTACCTTCCCCCCTCCCCATCTTCAACTGCCTATAAAGTCTTTTTTTAGCATGTGGATAAAATATAAGGCATTTTTCATTGAAATGCAATATACATTTAGAATAAAAATATAAAGACAATGTATAAAAATTATATATGATTATATATGATTCAAATACTTAGGAGCAGCTACTAATAGCATTTGGTTTATGTCTTCCAGATTTTTTTGTTTGAGTGAAAACAAACATTTATTTTCAACTAAATTTGCATTGTACTATATTTAAAAAAGAATACACTTTTAAACTTAGAACTATATTGTAGTTACCTTTATATCTCCAAATATTTTAGCATTATGCTAATGGCTTCATCACATCTCAATGCATGGATGTTCATAGCTTGTTTTACTTAGCCTCTACTGTTGACATTTATGTTATTTTCTTTTTTATGTTTTTAACCTTTTTTGTTGAGATTATTTACAGATGTCCCTCTTTTTTCCCCCCAGTATTCCCCTCCACCTGGTTCCTGCCCTGCCCCAGGCCTTCACCACCCTATTCTCTGTGCCCATAGGCAATGCATACATGCATTCAAGATCTTTGTTTAATCTCTTCCTGCCTCCCTGCCCTTCCCTCTGAGAATAGTCAGTCTGTTCTGTTTCTATTTTATTCACCAGTTTATTCTGTTTTTAAGATTCAGTTGTTGACAAGTATGTATTTGTTGTCATTTTTGATCTCTTGCTGCTGCTGCCTCCTCCTCCTCCTCCTCCTCCTCCTCCTCCT
>PVJN01056474.1:0-12803 GCA_004026805.1 Lasiurus borealis | reverse complement strand
CCCACAGAGCAGCCTGTACGGCGAGGAGGGCCTGGGCGTGACGGTGCTGAGCGCGCTCTACGGCGCCGTGCTGCTGTCCTCCATGCTGCTGCCGCCGCTGCTCATCCGGGCGCTGGGCTGCAAGTGGACCATCGTGCTGTCCATGGGCTGCTACGTGGCCTTCTCCCTGGGCAACTTCTACGCCAGCTGGTACCCGGGCCCCGTCCCGCCTCCCCGTCCCTCCCCCGTCCCTCCTGCCTGCAGCACCCGCCTGCCCTGCCCGCGGTGCCCTGCCCCTGCCCCTGCCCCTGCTCCTGCTCCCGCTTAGAATGAGCTCAGTCTCTGCATGGCCATGTCCGGCTCTGCCCCGTCCCACCTCCCACCTCCCAGTCCCGTCTGCCCCTCTGTCTCTTACCACGAGGTTCTGGGTGGTGGCGTCCTCCTCCCCGAGGAGGGAAGGCCAAGCGGCCAGAGCTCAAAGCCCTCGCTGCCACTGGAGCGGAGAGAGCGCTGCACCCACTGCTCGTTCTTTTGTTAAATATACAGTGGCACCTCGAGATACGAGTGCCCTAACCTACGAGGTTTTTGAGATACGAGCCGTCGAGCGAGCGATTTTGGCTCTGAAATACGAGCAACAGTTGAGATAGGAGTCATCGCGCGGTTCGGCAGGCTGCACACGACCCACCGGTTTACCGCCACTTGAGCGTCTCATAGTTTCCCACGCCTCAAGGTGACGGAACGAATTAAACTCGTATCTCGAGGTACCACTGTATTTTATTGATTTTTTACAGAGAGGAAGGGAGAGGGATAGAAAGTCAGAAACATCGATGAGAGAGAGACATCCATCAGCCGCCTCCTGCACACCCCTCTACTGGGGATGTGCCCGCAAGCAAGGTACATGCCCCCAACCGGAATCAAACCTGGGACCTTTCAGTCTGCAGGCCGACCCTCCATCCACTGAGCCACACCGGTCTCGTCTGCTTGTTCTTTTGTTTATATGTTTGTGGATGTCAGAGAGGAAGGGGGCGGGAGAGAGAAGCACCCAGGATGAGGGAGAACCATGCACCGGCTGCCTCCTGCCCGCCCCACTCTGGGGATCAGCCCACAGCCCGGGCCTGAGCCCTACCCAGAATGGAACTTGACCTCCGGGTTCCTAGGTGGATGCTCAGCCACTGAGCCGTGTGCCAGCCCAGCTCACTCCGTGTAGTCCCGGCTCCCGCCTTCCTCCTCAGGGGAGGCCCTACCTCGGCCTCTCCTCTACCCCCACACGCCCCCGCGAATGCTCCGGAGCCAGGACAGGCCGGCCCCGCTCCAGGCCCCCGTCTGCCGGGGTCAGGAGATGGGCCCCCCCCAGCACAGCCCTGCCCCCGGGACCGGCCAGGTTTCCTCCCCCGTGGAGGGGAGCTCGGGGGCCGCGGCCCCTCACCTCTGCGCTCCCCGGCAGGTACACGCTGATCCCCACCTCCATCCTGCTGGGCCTGGGCGCGGCCCCGCTGTGGTCCGCGCAGTGCACCTACCTGACGGTGGTGGGGAACGCGCAGGCCGAGCGGGCGGGGCGCCCGGGCCGGGACGTGGTGAACCACTACTTCGGCCTCTTCTTCCTCGTCTTCCAGTCCTCGGGCGTCTGGGGCAACCTCATCTCCTCCCTCGTGCTGGGCCAGAAGCCCACGCAAGGTGAGGGGGCGGCGGCCGGGAGGGCCCTCGGGGTCCCCGGTCCCAGGTGCGCTCGCCTGCGCCCGGGGCCTGAGCAGGTGCCCGTGCCTCGGCCTCACCTGCTTTCTGGCTCCTCCTGGGCTGGGGAGGTGGGGAGGCCCGAGGGTCCCCATTGGTCCTGACCTCCCCACGGGCAGGGAGAGGGGCTGAGGCTGCTGCCTTCAGAGCTGGGTCTGTGTAAGTCGACTCCGTCCTGGCTGAGGGTCAGAGGGCAGCTCCGATGGCTTGTTTTCCCACAGAACTGACCACTGACCACGGTTTCAGCCGTTCCACCGGAACCGCTTATGCCTTCAGGGGCCTGAGCATTGCTGACTTTCTTCTCCTTTTGTGTGTGTTTTCATTATGTTTTTTTGTTTTAAATATATTTTATTGATTTTTTTACAGAGAGGAAGGGAGAGGGATAGAGAGCTAGAAACATCGATGAGAGAGACATCGATCAGCTGCCTCCTGCACGCCCCCCACTGGGGATGTGCCCGCAACCTGAAAGGTCCCGGGTTCAATTCCGGTCAAGGGCATGTATCCTGGTTGCGGGCACATCCCCAGTAGGGGGTGTGCAGGAGGCGGCTGATGGATGTTTCTGACTTTCTATCCCTCTCCCTTCCTCTCTGTAAAAAATCAATAAAATATATATTTTTTTAAAAAGTCACTTTCTCAGTAGCCAACCCGATGAGGGCACGTTTGTGCGGATTGGCTTACAGCCGGGCACCGACGTGGGCCCTGGGGGTCGTGCGCTCAGAGACACTGGGCCACGCTAGCCAGGCTGTGACCCCGAGCTGCCGTCACGCCCGGTCGGGGGTGGGTGTGCCCTCCTTTTCCCTGGGCACGTCTATTCCTCGTGTCCCATCCCCTCCGCTGGGTTCATACCGCCTCCCCCCGCCCCTCCCCCTCCCAGCCGCCATTCCCGAGGAGCAGCTCCTGTCCTGCGGGGCCAATGACTGCCCGACGGCCACGGCGCCCGGCAACAGCACCCAGCGCCCGTCCCAGGAGCTCATCTACACGCTGCTGGGCATCTACACCGGTGCGTGTGCCCGGGGGAGGGGGTGAGAGTGTCCCCTGGAATTCGATTCCTGCCTTTCCGGCCGGGTCTTACACATCTCTCTCCTCTAAGCTAAGCAAGGCCCCGTTGCCATAGAGCCGTGGTTCTCAACCTTCCTAAGGCCACGTCCCTTTAAGGCAGCTCCTCATGTGGTGGTGATCCCCGACCATGAAATTACAGTGGTACCTCGAGATACGAGTGCCCTAACATACGAGATTTTTGAGATACGAGCCGCTGAGCGAGCGATTTTTGCTTTGAAATACGAGCAACAGTCGAGATAGGAGTCATCGCACGGATCAGCCGGTTGCACACGACCCACCGGTTTACCGAGACTCGAGAGTCTCATAGTTTCCCACGCCTCAAGGTGATGGAACGAATTAAACTCATATCTTGAGGTACCACTGTATTTTCATTGCTACTGTAGGAATTGCTTTGCATGCCCCCCGCCCCAACTGCTCTACCCAAAGCATCACCTACCGCTGGGTCCCTGAGCACCTCACAGACATGTCTGCCCACCCCCCCTCATGCAGTCACCCGCCAGGCCCACCCTGGGTCCCGTGACTTCCTGTCCCGTGGCTGCTGTAGCAACGAAAATAATTTTTTTAAATATATTTTATTGATTTTTTATAGAGAGGAAAGAAGAAGGAGAGTTAGAAACATCGATGAGAGAGAGACATCGATCAGCCGCCTCCTGCACGCCCCCACACTGGAGATGTGCCCGCCACCAAGTACATGCCCCAGACCGGAATCGAACCGGGGACCTTTCAGCCTGCAGGCCGACACTCTATCCACTGAGCCACACCAGTCTCGGCAACAAAAATAATGTTATGGTTGGGGGTCACCACAACATGAGAAGCTGCATTAAAGGGACGTGGCCTTAGGAAGGTTGAGAACCACGTTGCCATAGAGACAAACACTAGGGAAGGAGGAGAGCGGGCCGGAGGGCAGAGAGAACCATCTCCCTGGGCCATTTTCCCGGGCTGCGGGCTGCCTCCTCATCGCGAGGTTCTTCAGAGCACGGGCTGTTCCATGCGAGACACCCACAGTCCCCAGGCCACGCCCCTGGAGAAGGTTCTGGGTCCCAGGGCAGCTCCGGATGCACGCAGACCTCCTGGGAAACACATGACTTCTTTACGGGGACCCACCTCTCCCGGGCTCCGGAGTGGGGCCTGTGTGGTGTGGTGTGCCGGTGGGAAGCTCCCCACCCACAGAGGAGGCTGGGGAGGAGGCACCCGGGCCGCTTCAGGGGCTCTGGACACGCCTTTCCGAGGGTGGCCCCCAGCCAGGCGGGGTGGCTGGGGAGAGCGTCACGGCTGACATGGCCAGGGGGCCTGCGCTGGGCGGGTGACCACTGGGTGTAGGACCCCAGGGGACCCGAGGACCTGAGTCTGCCACGTGTGGCTGGCAGGTCCCACCTGCACCTGGGGCTGGAGGCTGACTGTCACCTCCAGGAAGGAGGGACGTTGGCGCTGTGTCCTGTGTCCCATGGCTTCCTGTCCTGTGGCTTCCTGTCCCATGATTCCTGTGTCCCATGTTTCCTGTGTCCCATGGTTCCTCTGTCCCATGGTTCCTGTGTCCCATGGTTCCTGTGTCCCATGGTTCCTGTGTCCCATGTTTCCTGTGTCCCATGTTTCCTGTGTCCCATGGTTCCCGTGTCCCATGGTTCCCTGTCCCATAGCTTCCTGTCCCATGTTTCCTGTGTCCCATGGTTCCTGTGTCCCATGGTTCCCGTGTCCCATGGCTTCCTGTCCCGTAGCTTCCTGTCCCGTAGATTCCTGTCCCATAGCTTCCTGTCCCATGTTTTCTGTGTCCCATGGTTCCTGTGTCCCATGGTTCCTATGTCCCATGGTTCCTGTGTCCCATGGTTTCCTGTCCCATAGCTTCCTGTCCCATGGTCCCTGTGTCCCTTGGCTCCTGTGTCCCATGGCTTCCTGTGTCCCATGGCTTCCTGTCCCTTGGCTCCTATGTCCAATGGTTCCCGTGTCCCATGGTTCCCGGTCCCCGGCCAGCAGCAGCGCTATGCTTCCCTCCAGGCAGCGGCGTGCTGGCCGTGCTGCTGGTGGCGCTCCTCCTCGACCCCCTCGGCGACGCGCTGCACAAAGGCGAGGGCGCGGCGCCGTCCCTGCGGGCCACGCTGCTGTCCACTTTCAGGCTGTTCCGAGACAGGCGCCTGCGTCTCCTCGTGCTGCTGCCCCTGTACAGCGGCTTCGAGCAGGCCTTCCTGGCGGGCGACTACACCAGGGTACGGCACGGCCTGCGGGTGGGGGTCCAGGGTGGGCCTGGCGGGTGGGCCTGGCGGGTGACTGCGGGAGGGAGGGTGGGCAGACGCGTCTGTGAGGTGCTCAGGGACCCAGCGGTAGGTGATGCTGTGGGTGGAGCGGTTGGGGGGCATGCACAGCGGTTCCCACACCCCCTGCCCCCCCCGCCCCAGCACAGCCCAGCAGAGGCTGCATTTGAGCCACTGTGCCTGCACCCACCGGTCAGGGTCACCCTGTCCTAGTTGACACGCGGGTCCCTCTCAGTGCTGGGCATCCCGTGCTGTGGACAAATGTGCAGTGACAGGTGCCCGTGACCGTGTCACCCTGACTGTCTCGCTGCCCCAGCCCTCTGTGCCCTGGCCACCTCCCTCCCCCGCTCTGTCCGCCTGGCTCCGAGCGGGAAATGCCCAGCCCCCTAGAAACAGCTCCCACGCACCCGGCAAAGGCGTCCAGACATCTGTCCACACCCTCAGGACAGGCTTCTCACAGGCCCAGCACGGGGCCGGCCTGGACGAGTAGACAGAGGCCCGGCCAGGCTGGAGGGACAGACAGGCCCAGCCAGGTCAGAGGGACAGACTCAGCCAGGCCGGAGGGACAGACTCAGCCGGGCCGGAGGGACACGCGTCAGCAGAATCGCCCGCCGCCCGCCTTGGGCTGGCAGAGGCGGTGACGGCCCTGTCCCCGCAGTCCTACACCACCTGCGCCCTCGGCATCCACTTCGTGGGCTACGTGATGATCTGCTTCTCGGCCACCAACGCGCTCTGCTCCGTGCTCTACGGCAAGGTGGCGCCGTACACGGGCAGGGCTGCCCTCTACGCCCTCGGTAGGTGGGAGCCCACCCCCACCCCCACGCACTCAGCTGGGGGCCGCACAGGGGTGCGAGCAGGACCTGCCCAGGGGCTCCTTTCTCACTGTCTGAACCCCCAGAATGTGGGGCTCCCCAGCCCAGGCCAGACAGGGTTTCCCTCTGTGACCCCCAACCCCTGCCCTGCGGGGCGAGGCCAGGCCAGAGGGGGCAGAGTGCGATCTATTCGACACTGCCAACCTCAAACCCACCTGCAGGAGGCGACCTGGAGCGTTTCTGTTCGTTTTCTTTTTTTAAAAAAATATGTGGGCTGATTTCAGAGAGGAAGGGAGAGGGAGAGAGAGAGAGAAACATCGATGAGAGAGAGACATCGATCAGCTGCCTCCTGCATGCCCCACAGTGGGGATGTGCTCGCAACCAGGATACATGCCCTTGACTGGAATCGAACCTGGGACCTTTCAGTTCACAGGCCGACGCTCTATCCACTGAGCCACACCAGTTTCGGCTCACTGTCTTTCTTTTTAAAAAATATATTGATTGCTGAAACCGGTGTGACTCGGGATTGAGTGTCGGCCTGTGGACTGAAAGGTCCCAGGTTTGATTCCGGTCAAGGGCACGTACCTTGCTTGTGGGCACATCTCCACTGTGGGGCGTGCAGGAGGCGGCTGATCGATGTCTCTCTCTCATCGATGTTTCTAACTTTCTGTCCCTCTCCCTCCTCTCTGTAAAAAATCAATAAAATATATTAAAAATATATATATATATATCGATTGATTTCAGAGAGGAAGGTAGAGGGAGAGGGAGAGAGAAGTATCAGTGATGAGAGGGAATCACGGACCAGCCGCCTCCTGCACACACCCCCTCCCCCTACCCCCCTAACCCTGCTGGGGATGGAGCCTGCCACCCGGGCCTGTGCCCTGACTGGGAATCGAGCTCTGACTGGGAATCAAACCCTGACCTCCTGGTGCCTTGGTCGACACTCCACCGTGAGGCTGGCCGGCCGGGCCGGTCTGGAGGGTCTTCAGGAAGCATGTTCACCCCAGGAAGCGAAGACCAAGAACGGACCCTCAGATCCTCACCGTGACCCCGGGACCCCCCCTCGCCTGTGGGCGTGGCCTCACCGGCGGCGCCCCTCCCCCAGGTGCGGCCACCCACCTGTCCTGCATCGTCGCCCTCCTGCTGTGGCAGCCGCGGCCCGAGCAGCTGCCCGTGTTCTTCGTGTTCTCTGGCCTCTGGGGCGTGGCCGACGCCGTCTGGCAGACGCAGAACAACGGTGAGTGCGCGGCCCGGACACGTGACTGCCGTGTCCGGGGTGCCTGGGTGGCGGCTGGTCCCGGCCTCCTCGGGGAGATGAGCCGGAGAGGAGAGGGCTTGGGGGCGCCCCTGGGGGAGGAAGCAGCGGGTGGGGGACCTCGCAGAGAAGGTGGGGGGCTGCCGGACTGTGGGGGGCTGGGATTGAGGGGGAGGCGGTGGGCGCCTGAGCCCCGAGCTCTCACAGCCCACCTGCGACCCCGAGGGGGTGTCAGAGCCCCTGCCTCATTGATCAGGGAAACACCTGGGACAGAGAAACGGGGTGGGGTTGGGGGGCTGGCCCCCACACACTCTGAGCCCGCCATTCCCGGCCCCTGTGGCTCCCAGTCCCGGCCTCGGTCTGGGCGGCTGAGAAAACATCTCGCGCAAACCTGGCTTCCGGTGTGGCTCTCTGGTCGTTTCTGCCGCTCAGGGAGCCATGGCCTCCGAGGCCGGGAGCCGGGGACACGCATGGTCGGCGGGGGGCGTCCCCCGGGGGGTCTGGGCACAGGCCTCCCCGCCAGGCGGCAGGCAGCGTCACTCAGCTCAGAAAGGGAGCTCCCGGCTCTCCTGGGCAAATCGGGCTCTCGCACCGCGCTGAGCGCGTCTCTCCTCGGAGAAGCGTGAGCCACACGGATGCACGGGCGCCTCCCGCCTGGTCCGTGTCCGTCCGCATGTAGCTCTAACCCTGGTAACTCTAACCCCACGCACCTCGAACCCGGGCCAAACCCGCAGGCCAGCAGCTTGGAGGCAGGGACCCGCCAGCTGCTGTCTGGGTGTTTCTGCCGCTGCTGCCACGGAGCTGGCCCGGGTCTCCCATCTGTTTATTCACAGCGACAGCGTGTGAGAGACACGTGCTGTCGCCATGGCAACCCTCACACGCCAATGCGCCGCCTTTCACATTCCGAACATCTGGTCTGAGAACACTGCCGTGCCCTGGCAGAGCCTGGAGGCCTGACCTGCCCGCCCCTCCCGTCTGCCCCTCCTCCCTGCGAGATGCCCGCCCCACCGGGCCCGGCCTCTCCTCAATGCTCTAACCTCCTCCTCCAGGGATGGGTCAGCGTCAGCACTGCCCGCCCCCAACCCCTGGTCTGCCCCCACCCCCCCGGCCCAGGAGGAAGGGGCCACTGGGAAGGCCGAGAGCAAGTGCTTTTCTTTTTCTTTACTTTTATTTATTAAATATTTTTATTGTTTTTTTACAGAGAGGAAGGGAGAGGACAGAGTTAGAAACATCAATGAGAGAGAGACATCGATCAGCTGCCTCCCGCACGCCCCCTACTGGGGATGTGCCCGAAACCAAGGTACGGGCCCTTGACCGGAATCGAACCTGGGATCCTTCAGTCCGCAGGCCAACACTCTATCCACTGAGCCACACCGGTTTCGGTTGCTTTTCTTTTTAGACAACCTTTTACTTTTCATGTTTTTATTGAGTTAGAGAGGAAGGGAGCGGGGAATAGAGAAACATCCCTGAGGAGGGAGGATCGGTGATCGGCTGCCTCCTGCACGCCCCCCACCGGGGGTCAGGCCCACACCCCCAGCCCGGGCCCTGACGGGGAACTGAACTGGAACCCCCTGGTTCCCGGGTCGACGCTCGCCCTGAGCCAGGCCAGCAGGGCAGACAGGCGCTCTGCGTGTTAACTGGGGAAGGTCCCGGCGGGGTGAGCATGGGGCAGGGCCCCGAAGGGAGGGGCCGGGCACCCAGGCGCTGCTCTCCCCCCCCCTCTCCTCCCCCGCAGTCCTCTTCGGCGTCCTGTTCGAGGCGGACAAGGAGGCCGCCTTCGCCAACTACCGCCTGTGGGAGGCGCTGGGCTTCGTCATCGCCTTCGGGTACAGCACGGCCCTGTGCGTCCGCCTCAAGCTCTTCGTCCTGCTGGCCGTGCTGAGCGCCGCCATGCTGGCCTACGCGGCCGTCGAGGTCCTGGAGTCCCGGGCCCAGCCCCCAGCCTCGGCCTCAGCCCTGGCCCTGGAGACACCGGCCGAGGCGGGGGAGACGCAGACGGAAATGTGACCGCGACGATGGAGGCCTCATGGGAATGCTCCATGCGCTGTCCACACTCTGCACTCCATGGCACACCGGGAAGGAGGCAGAGGACGGCGTTATGTGTGCGCGCCGAGTCTCTCTGTCCTCCCAGTGTCCCGTCCACCAGCTCTGCCCAGCGAGGGCGAGGAGAGCCCCGAGAATCACTGGCTCCTCAGACTCAAGGGGGGAAGGTTCAGGGCGCCATGGCCCACGGGAACTCGCTCCAAACGAACCCGGGGCTCGCGACTCGGCGTGCCGGTGGCCGTGTCTTTCAGGACCGGAAGCTGCTGGAAGCCATGTGGCCGCCCTGTGATGTCACCCCTGACGCCCCGGCGGCCACTGCTGCTTCAGGGGGAGGGGGTGGCGGTGGGACCCGGCCAGACAGCAGTCTGTGCTGCCCGAAATGGGCGGAGCCTGCGTTTCTAAATAAAGACACCTGTGCTATGAACGCCTGCCTGCCCGTCCGTCTGGAACGTTTATTCTAAATACAGTGGTTCCTCGAGATACGAGTTTAATTCGTTCCGTCACCTTGAGGCGTGGGAAACTATGAGACGCTTGAGTCGCGGTAAACGGGTGGGTCGTGTGCAGCCGGCCGATCCCCGCGATGACTCCTATCTCAACTGTTGCTCGTATTTCAAAGCAAAAATCGCTCGTGCGACGGCTCGTATCTCAAAAATCTCGTATGTCAGGGCACTCGTATCTCAAGATGCCACTGTATTCTCAGAGAGAGGGGGATGGTGGGGGAGGGCAGGGCGGGATAAAGGGACACACAGACATGCCCAGAGGAGGGGTTTAAATAATTTTTAAATGTATTCTTACGGATGTCAGAGAGGAAAGGAGAGAGAGACATCCATGAGTGCCAGAAACCAGTCATTGTCCCACTAATTAGAAAAGTGTGGACGAGGAACCCGGGAGGCTGGTCAACCTGGAAGCTCTGAGAGGTCAGAGCCAGCCACCCCCTCTCTAAAGGAGACAGTGGTCGCTGAAGCAACTTGCCCCCAAATCACCATGTCCATCTCTTTATTTGCTTGCGGCCTCCTCCAGAACCCGAACCCTGAACCCAGAACCCTGCAAGACGTTTTCTTACCGTTGTCGCCCCAATAAATCCATAAGAGAGAGAAAACGAAAACCCACACACGGCGCCCTCCTGGGTCCTCTGAGCCATCGTCCCGGCTGTTCCTCGCTGAGCCGGGGGCCGGGGTGGCGGAGGCAGGGCCGCAGCCAGGGAGACGCTGATCGTGAGGCTCAGAGACACACGGGACGCCTCGCAGCCGAGCCTCGTCTCAGGACAGTCCTCCCGTCTCCCGTCCTAATGCCCCGGACTCGGGAGGAGTCCCATTTCACGGAGGGACAGCAAGACAAGGTCGAACCAACTACCAACACAGGGCGCTGGCCTGCTGCCCCGGCCACGGGCGGCCACTGGCCCTCCACCCGCCACCCCGGTCTTTCCGTCCGGCAGAGAAAGGCCCAGGACGCAGGACACCAGTGGGCAGCGGCCGCGCGGAGCAGAGGGGGCGGGGCTGGGAGCCCGAGCTTCCGCCGCCCCAGCCCCGGCTCCAGACGGACGGCAGACGGCGGACGGCCTGCACCTGCGCTGGGCAGCCCGCTCCCCCTCCAGCCCCTCCAGCGCGGCGGGAGCCCGGCTCCTGGCACAGGCGCTGTCTGGCAGGCCGGGGACCGAGCCAGGCACTGTGCCGCCACCTGGCACCCGCTCCCGCCAGCGAGGCCTTCCACCCAGCGCACCCACTGGTGCCCTGCGTCCTGGGCCTTTCTCTGCGGGACGGAAAGACCGGGGTGGCGAGTGGAGCACCTCGGCTCCAGACGGACTCCAGACGGACTACCAGCGCCCTGTGTTGGTGTGCGGCACGGAACGCACAGTGACGTCACCCCTGGCACCGAGCACGCCCTAAACGTGAAAGGCTTGTGCCAGAGGTTCTCTGATGTCAGAGAGGAAGGAGAGGGAGCGGGAGAGAAACATCCATGAGGAGAGGATCACGGACCAGTGCCTCCTGCACGCCCCACACGGGGGGTTGAGCCCTCCACTCGGGCCTGTGCCCCGACAGGAAATTGAACCGTGACCTCCCGGTTCACAGGTGGATGCTCAGCTGCTGAGCCACGCCGGCCGGGCTGGGCGAGCCTGGGCATCTTAAAGCTCCACTCGGTGTGGCTGTGTGTCTGTCCGGCTTGGATTTTAAGTCACGTGATTGCTATCTCTGCTCCTGCAGCCATGGCCTCTCTGATTGGCTGGCGGCATATAACGTCCGTGATACAAAGCAGGGAATTTTAAAAAGATTTCTGGGGCTGAAGCCAGTGTGGCTCAATGGATAGTGCATCTGCCTGCAGACTGAAGGGTCCTGGGTTCGATTCTGGTCAGGGGCATGTATTTTGGTTGCGGCACATCCCCAGTAGGGGGCGTGCAGGAAGCAGCTGATCCATGTTTCTCTCTCATTGATGTTTCTAACTATCCCTTTCCCTTCCTCTCTGTAAAAAATCAATAAAATATATTTTAAAAAAATAAAAATAAGATTTCTGGGGTTGAACAGCATTCATCACCATCACTGCTCTTCCTGCACCTCAGGACCCCCTCAGACCAGGGCCTCGAGCGCCCCCACCTAGCCCTGCCGGGAGGGGTCCCCCTGAGCCCTCTCCTCACTCCCCCGCCTCCAGCCTCCTCGCTGCCCCGCCCCCATTTTCTCAGAAACACGATTTCCCCACGTCTGGCTGTCCGTCCGGGCCGGTTCTGGTGGACCCTCCTCCCTCCCCGTGTCGCTGGGCTGCCAGCTGGTGCTCCACATCCGGCTCCCATGGTGCCTCCTGGGTGCAACCTCACCCACAGGGCCTGCTCCCCGTGCCCCACCCCCCTGAACTCCCACCACCAGGGCTGGGGGCCCCCACTGCGGCCGAGCACTGCACCTTCCTTTGCGCTGCTCCTAAAGCTACAGATAAGAGCTCTCGCACAGAGCGGGTCAAAGGAGCCGTCAGTTTATTCCCTTCAGCAAGCAGGGCCGTGGTCTCCCTCCTCCGTGTCCGCTCACAGAGACACGGGTGTCCGTCTGCACACGCGGACAGAACCCCACGACCACGGGAAGGCCGGGTGCCGGGACAGCTGAGCCCGGACGGAGGGGACCGTGAGCACCGGGCCCACGCGTGCAGAGGGCGGAGCGCTGCGGGGGCGGCCACAGGCCCACGGAGCCGCCGCAGCCCCTGGCGTCCTGGCCCCTGACTGCTGGGGGACTCACGCCCTTCCCAACCGGGACGCCGGCCTCCAGCGCCGAGGGAAGTCCGAGAGTCCGTGTGTGTGTGTGTGTGTGTGTGTGTGTGTGTGGCCGTGTCATCCGCACATCATCTCCGTTTTAACCGAACGGCGGTGGGACCGCACGCCTGTCCGTGCTCTCGGTGGGGTGCAGGGGGCGGGGCTACTTCAGGTCCAGCACGCGGGCCCCGGCCTCGCCTCGCACCGTCACCCTCCCGAACGCGTCCCGGATCTCCTGGCGGCCGTCGCGGTAGACGGTGCGCACGCTGCCGTCCGGGTACTCCCGCCGCTTGAACTCCGCCGTGTGGATCTCCCGCTGCCCGTTGCTGAACACGATGATCCTGTCACCGTTCCTGGGGGCGGGGGGGAGGGGGCGTCAGCTCTCCCCGCGGGAGCCGGAGCCGCGCGTGTGGGAGGAGAGGGCCTGGGTCCCCCTCCAGGTCGTGGTT